>SNQJ01S0069507.1:89200-122215 GCA_010110895.2 Picea sitchensis
TTGTAAATCATTTATGTCCCTACACATTTCTTCACCTTCATCAAGAGTCCAAGTAGGATTGTTTGGAGGCTTATTTGGTTTAGAAGTTCCCTTTTTGGGTGGCATGTTGGCCAAGTATCACTTTTGAACCTTGATTTTGAGGTGGTTCTTCTAGACAATCTTTATTCTATTGTATCTCCCAAGTTTCAGCCCTTCTGGGTATGAAACTTTGTTTTATGTAGTTCTCTGATATTTCTTCTCTGCAATTCCATAGTTCTGATCAAAATTATATGTGCCAAGTGGAATTTACGGTAACTTCCCCACAACTTACTGATTTTTTGCCTTTCCAGGAGATCTCACTTGTATAGCGTGCCTCGCAAAAAAACATTGATATAAAATTTTGAAACTCATACCAGAAATACTAAGGACTGTCCACTATCCAATGAAATTGGTCTCACTCAATTTGGATACTCTAGGAATAAGTTATGATTTTTTTACCTGGAACACCTTCTTGAGACTAGTCAATAGGACTAGTCAGATACCCTATCTTCCACAGGGTGTATCTAAAATGTAAGATGACCTAGAAGCGGAAATTTTTAACACAGATACCTTACTAATTTCTATGAATATCCTCTAGAGTTTAGGGTCTGAAACGTTACAGAAAAAAATTTATACCGAAAATTCCGCAATGACTCATTTTAGGATGATTCTAGAACCCTATCTTGCACAAGTTGTATCTCCGAAAGTATAAGGCCTCAGGAGCTGAAAGTTTAACCCAACATACCTTGATCCATCTAATAAATATCCTCCAATCCGTTTCTTCTGAAATGTTGTAGAAAACAAATTATAGCGAAAATTCCAAGGTGTCTCAGATGTAGCAGTGAAACCCCAAGACCTTGAGCTCTGATACCATATGTTAGGAACCAAATATCAATATAGCATAGAAAAAACTCAGAATAAGTACTCAACGCCTTGAAAAAGAGATAATTTCAGATAATAAGCCTCTTCGAGGGGGAATCCTTCTTTTACCCCACATAAATGTTCAAGTACAAGATGATTCCAAATGAAAATGTCTCTTGGTATATATAGGAGACTAGGAGGTATAATTACAACTAATGGAATAAAGTCGACATAGATAAAATAATATTACTAATGTAATATGCCCCAATTAAGGGGTAATGACCCAATATTAGGGCTTAACAAACACCAACTGAAAATAGCACCAACTCCAAGAGAGTACCAACTCTCAAATACAAGACTCAACTTGCATATCTCAACACCAATTGATATGTGAGGATTCCAACCATTAAATACAATATTGAGCTTGTATACAAAAAACAATTTGTCCAATTGTACCAACAGTATTCAAATATTTTCTACATATCTGCAACCTGTCTATGCTGCACCACACAGGTATTTGCGCCCTTCTTAAATGCAACTCGTCAATTTCTTCACCTCTCCTTACTACAACTCGTGGACTACCACAAACTCACCAAGTATCACTATCACTATATTTATTTTTGTAAAACTGTAACTGTGAATCCTGTCAGGCCAACCTGTACAATCAACATGTCAACATGTACCAAACAACCTATACCAAAACCTGCCACAATAATCTCATCAACCAAACCATATCTACTCACCAAGACCAATCACCAAAACAACTCTCAAACATATGCACAATATCACTAGTATGTTCATCAACCAAAACTACACATAAAAACTCACAACCATCACCCACACATGCCTCTATGAAGAATGTACCAATCACAACCGTATACCAACCTATACCACAACAAGTTCATCAACCATGCATAAGAACATACTCCAAGATAACCAAGAAGAACCTCTAGCAATACATCACACTATCCATAACCAAATACCATAAACCCTCACTTTAAACCATGTGCCAAAACCTCACTATTAGGTAGCATCAAGCATGTATTAACCATATGCCAAGATCGCCAACAAATACCTCTCACAATTTTTCCATAAGATATACCAATAACACTCAGACATGCATTAGCAATATTCTTCAACATATTTGCCTCAAAACATTTACTACAAAAGATACCATACCTCCAAGAGAGCATATGTCAAACCTCACAAATTCATGCCTCAATCATGCTCCACACCATCACTTAGACATAACCATGAACATACCTTTAACTCTGTAGTATCCATGTTGTATCTGATATTTGAAAAACATACCTATAGTCTCTTCTCATATTTTGAAACCTAAAACAAAAAATTTCCTTCTTGCCCTTTCTACGGACCTGTGCTTTCCCTTTCTACAGCTCGCGGGTATTTGTTTTCCTCCTCTACAACTTGCAAGTATATGTGCTTCTCTATTCCTATGGCTCACAGGTGTATGTGCCCTCTACTTCTGCAACTTGCAGATGTCTAAGATATTAGGGTTACTTGAGTTTGTTGCAACTATGAGACTTTACCCTCCTTCAGACTTTTGCTGCCTAATACCTACACATACTCAGATTTGTCAATGTATACCCGAAAACAACCTTTCACAAAATAGATATGCAATGATGTTCAATAGGTAGGTCCTTCATAATAGGATTCCATTGATGTCTTATTTATAGTTTTCCAAGTTCCTTCCTCTAGAAGTTTCCTTTTAATTGTTTTACCCAACTTCCCTCTTTTAGGGCTAACCCACTTTCAAGTATTTTACCCACTTGCAACCACATTATCCATAAATAGTAAACTCACCACTTCTTGTTGCAACCACTTTATTATTTAATTAATTTCTTTTGCAACCACTTTGACTAGGGAATATTCTTTATGATTTTCTATAATCTTTTGACTTCTTGTTGACCTTCTAGGGGCTTATATATTACTCTAAGGGGTTCTCCAACTTCTCAAGGCCATATCTCCCTAACCATGAGGAACTATGTGGGGTACCACATATCACAAAAAATGTAATGATGAGCACTATCCATCCATCCACATATAGTAACCTCTTGACTTGTTCTTCAACCTTTTTTCTTCCACACAACTTTGGGATTCATGACCACACATGTAGGATTACTCAGCCACTTAACCATTTGGAATTTGTAATGCATCTTCCCATGAGGGATTTTACCATAAGGGGACTGTTGGAGTTCACACACACCTAGGATTTTTTTTTCCTAAGGTTTTTTCTTGTTTATTAGTCATTATTAGTCATTATACAGTCTCCTATATTTTAGGGTAGAATATTCCACCTAGAGAATATTCTCTTTCAGTTGACACTTCAGTTTGACTAGTTGAGTTGAGTTTATATGAAACATTGGGATCATCACCATGCAACATTGGGATCATCACCATGTTAATTCTACCTTGCCTTGGTATCATCACCAGACTGGCGCATTACCCTTGATTCCCTGAGTTAACTCCTCACTACTCCTTGTTCAGTTAGTTAACTGAAGACTAGTTGACTAGTTAACTCAACAAGGTGGAAGTTCACTCTCATAACTGCCTCAGAGACTAGACTAGGTGGAAGTTCACTTCCATAACTGTTGGTGTGTGTCCAAATCACTCTAGACCACCACTATGGCTCATTAGTTACTCATGTATCCTATATCTATTATAAATTATTCACTCTTTGAGTGTGGAATACGGTTAATGAGAATTCTTTCATTCTTTCTCTCCTTCTTCTTCTTCTTTCTTCTATTCTCTCTGCAAATGTGTGTATCATTGTTTATATAGATCTATTATGTGCAGGTTCAACACATTTACATGGTATCAGAGCCAACAGACTGCTAAGCAAAAGCTACACCAAATTATTTTTTGCAGGTACTGAATATTGAAGAACGCATAAAAGATGGAATATATGTTTTACTCACCAATAATACTTATCATGCCTCATAACTATAGGGAGTGGAAGCCAAATATTCTACTTATTCTCAGAATTAGAGGCTTATACCAAATAACCATGGCAATGGAAGTAGAGCCTGATCCCACCGATGAGAAAAATGACTTTCTCAATATACAAGATATGGCCATAGGATTTATCGGCTTGTCTATTTCTCCAGAAATTCTCCACCAAGTATGTGATGTCACACAAGAATAAACTCCAAATGAATTATGGAAAATATTTGAGGTTCTATTTGGGAATAAATAAGATTGTGAAGATTTCATGCAAGGGATTGGAAAGATAGAGCCAGAAGATCAAGCCTCTTATTCTGAAGAGTCTTCTACACAAGTATTTGTAGAAATTTGTATTCCATTAATTGAAGATGATGTCTACTCTATTTTAGATTTGTTTTATGAATTTCACGTGGAATATATATGGCATGCATCTTAGGAGTCACATGCAGACATTTTTTCATGCACCATGCATGCATCTCAGGAGACAAAAAAGGAGTCGCGCACATCATACTCAATTCTGATATTTTATGAGCACACTTTGCAGAAAAAAAAATTGGATATTTGAATTCCTCTGGGAAAAATATCCAATTTCAAAAAACAAATCATCCGAAATGGATTCTGGAAAGTGAAGCTATGATCTTTTTAAAATCAAAAAAATTTCAACATTTTTTTGGAAATGGTCGCACGGTTTTCAAAGTTTCATCCAAACTTTATTTGGATATTATTTATTACAAGAAGATAACGTGGATATGTGTGTACATATCAATGGTGCATATACTTCATCATATCCGTGCAGACATATACATCTTCAACAAAATCTTCAATGAGCACAAACTTGCACAATTGCAAGGTCTTCTTGGAGTGA
Source organism: Picea sitchensis (assembly GCA_010110895.2). NCBI lineage: Eukaryota > Viridiplantae > Streptophyta > Pinopsida > Pinales > Pinaceae > Picea > Picea sitchensis. The sequence continues at coordinate 93,909 of SNQJ01S0069507.1, forward strand.
AGGACAAGGTTGCTTAGCAATTGTTTTTTGTTCCTTCTCAAGTTTTATTTTTACATACATTGTACCTTTATGGGTGGGTTTTCCCATGATTTTTTCCTTCTTTCCTCGTTTATTTCAGTGTATCTTTTGTATTTGGGTACCTAACATGGTCGTGTTTCAGGGACCCATTCTTTATTTTTACCATAGTGATGTTCAAGGGGGGTGTTGGAGTTACTTCACACACACATAGGATTTATTTTTCATAAGTTTTTTCCTTGTTTATTAGTCATTATTAGTCATTATACAGTATCCTATATTTTAGGGGAGAATATTCCACCTGGAGAATATTCTCTTTCAGTTGACACTTCAGTTTGACTAGTTGAGTTGAGTTTAGATGATGCATTGGTTTTGTCACTATGCAACATTGGGATAATCAACATGTTAATTCGACCTTGCCTTGGTATCATCACCAGACTGATGCATTACCCTTGATTCCCTGAGTTAAATCCTTACTACTGTATGTTCAGTCAGTTAACTGAAGACTAGTTGACTAATTAACTCAACTAGGTGGCAGTGCACTCTTATAACTGCATGAGAGACTAGACTAGGTGGCAGTTCACTCCCGTAATTGTTGGTGTGTGTCCATATCACTCTAGACCACCACTATGGCTCATTAGTTACTCATTTATCCTATATCTATTATAAATCATTCACTCTTTGAGTGTGGAATACGGTTAATGAGAATTCTTTCATTCTTTATCTCCTTCTTCTTCTTTCTTCTATTCTCTCTGCAAATGTGTGTATCATTGTTTAGCTAGATATATTATGTGCAGGTTCAACATATTTACAAAGACCACTTTGATAAATCTAACCAGGATTGTCTTCTCTTGAGGGATTGAACCATAAGGGGATCACTTTTGAGTTCATCCATTTGGTACTTCCTATATAAGAGCATTCATGAGAGAATCCTTATCCATGATCATGGACTACTTTGGATATCAACCATTACATGACATCAATTATACAACTCCCTTTTACATCAACCTTGACATAAATGACAACACATCATGATGAAACCACTTGACATCAACCCTTTGACATAATACCTTTGATATCAAACCTTTGACATCAACCCTTTGACATAATACCTTTGATATCAAACCTTTGACATCAATCCTTTGACATCAATCCTTTGACATCAATGACAACTTAGTCCAACAATATCCCCCTTTGGCATCGATGGAAACACCAACATTGATGTAAACACTTAGACATGAAAAAACTCATGCTCATTTTCCCCTTGCAATTATCTTTCATCATCAATGTTTCTATCTCTCCCCCTTTCACATCAATGACAAAGGGTATCTCCTCTTGGGGTGGTTCCCCCTGTCTTCATGCCTCTTTTTTTTCTCTTCCTCTTTGACCAAAAGTTAATTCCTACTATCGATATGTCTCCTCCTGAAAATGTACATATTGTAACCAATCATGGGAAAAATAATAACTCCCCATGTGGGTATGTCTCCCCCTATCTTATTTGCAAGATGTTGTGTAATCACTGTGAACAATATGCTACCACTATAATCTTCTTCTGCTGTGAATATTTTTTCTCTATCGAAACAGTGATAAATTGCTCAAAAATATTGCATAATGAATACCATGATATGATATTGCTTTGACAATCATTGGACCTATCCATGCACCATACAACAGTCCATCAATCTAATATAATAATCTATAACTATTGTTGTAATTGTCTCTGTCACTTTCCATGTTCCTTCCACTACCTTTGTCATTGTCACTGTCTCCAAAACGTTCATTGTTTTACAATATGTACCTAACAAATCATGTATGTATGCGACTGTTCCCATAGGAACCTGCGTATTCCTCAGAAAACACTTTTTTCCAAAACCTTTGGACCTACAACTCTTGAAAATTGTTAGTACAAATTTCTTCATAGCTTGCTCATAAAAATCAAACAAGTTTTCTACTGGAGGACATAAGACACGATAGATCTAGGGAAAGAAACCCTAATATCCAAGACAAAATCCCTTGAGTGCAACAATCAAGTCTTCATCATAGAAAATACTAACAACAAAAACTCCCAACTCAAGTGTAGATATAGATATATCAGAATGAGATTTTTCATACTTAGAGAGAATTAAACCTTCATACAAATACGTGACTTATACACATACAACTTGCGTATGTACAGGACTCTTCCTACTTCAATTCACGTACAACTAATAAACTTTCCTCGGTCCAAAAGTTTCATCTGACTCATCTGCTAGTCATCACTATCAACATCACCAACTTCATTCATGTTTAGTTTTACAATCTTTTTCATCCACTTCTGAGAATGTCCTAGTTTCTTAGAACTTGTTCTCTGAGATTCCATCCTTTCAACATTATCTTTCTTCCATGTTTCATTTTCTCTTCTTTCCATATTGTATGAAGCATTTCTCATTGATTTTCTCCTTGAATTCTAGAAGTACTGGAATTTGAGACCAAACCCACTACAACTGTAACATCTCATGGTGTGACAATGTACAACAATGTGTCCAACATGATTACATCTCCAACATCTTAAGATGTTATTGAATCATCCATCATATTTCCTTGCATAATGTATACAATCCAAGGATTTGTTACCATATTCATTACACGAGAAGCAATAACTATTGAAAAAAAATTCATACTTGTGCTTTTGTGTCAGCCTTGAATTCATCTCTCTTATGAATTTGCTTTGAGGTGTAGGATTGGATTCTTAGTGTCTTCCTTGTTTTAATCTTCTGAAGATTTCTTTTCTTTGTGCATATGCTTGATGTGAAACTTTTCTTTCACCCTTTAAAAATGAGGGCCTACATCATGCTTGTTAGGAGTGCCAACTTCATACTGTGTAGCTTCCTTTTGTATCCAAGACCATATTTATCATTTGTTGATATTTGACTATCCAAGATTTCATCCAAGATTATTGAGTTGTTCATGAACTTGAAATGAGAATTTGACTTGCCTTTCATTATGAGATGAACTACTTTTGCTTCTAGCTTATGGCATGATTGTTCCTTTTCATTTACCAGATTCTTCAATAGTTCCTCTATAATTTTGGCTTCTTTGAGTTGGGTCCTCATATTTACATTGATTTCCCTTGTTTGTTTAAGATCGTCAAGGATTTTTCTAAGCTCATCATATACCTTATTCGCTTCCTATGCTTGACTAATTATTTCAGTCTTCAGTCTCTTGATCTCTTCTTCTAATTGAGTCATTTCCTCAAATATGACCTTTTCAGTTGTTTCACTTTCTTCTTGTTTCTTGAGCATTTGTTTTAGTGCCATGGTATTCCTTTGGTACTTTTCTATGGCTTCTTTAGTGATTCTTTCAAGAAACTAAAAATCATATGAAACATATTATATTCCCATGCTAACTTCTCTTAAACCAGCTATAAATTTATCTTTAAGCTTCAACAAATATTTTTCTTCATCTATATGATAAATTTTAGTTGATTCTACACAAAATTCTTCTATTGCAGCCAGATCTTATTCTTTATTTGCAGAGGAACATTCAACATCATTACATTTAGAATTATTGCAATCAAAATAATTTGGAGGGTATTTACTTTCATTGATGATTGACTTTTGCTTCACATCCTTGATGGGATTGTCTTATGTGTCTTTTCTTTTGCCTTGATATTCCTTCTCTAGATTTAGCCATAGGTCCTTGGTGGAGGTACATTGTCTTATGATTTCTTTGATAGAACCTGAGAGTCCAATGAATATAGTCTTGAATTCCACTGCATTATTCTTCTCTTCTTCCTTTTGGGCTACAAATTTGGATTGTTTCTTCGAGGGAACTGATCCAACAACAACTGTGTCCCAAACACTTGCTCCTTTTGACTTCAAATAACATTTCATTTTTAGTCTCCATGTTGATTAATATGTCTCATAAAAGAAGGTAACTTCGTATATAGAGGACACTGCATGCCCATCCATTTGTGTGTCCATGGATCTCCTTCAAGCTTGTAAGGCTTGTTGTGAAGGCTTCCTATTATACCAATTGTTGGACACACCAACCACACTAAGAGGGGGGGGATGAATCGATGTGTGACTCTTTTTACAATTATTTCTTCCTTTAGTTAGAAACCACTTCAAACATTATTATCATTACTTACATTCACTATTATCTACTTGCATATATCAACAACATTCATTAATAATATAGAACCATGAACCATCATCATAAAGAACACAATGAACACCAAATATATGTGTAATCTTTTGTATTATTTTGTAACATGAAGACTACAATATTTGGGGGTTTATCATCACCAAATGACAAGAGCACCAACTCCAAGAGAGTACCAACTCTCAAATACAAGACTCATATTGCATATCTTAGCACCAATTGAGATGTGAGGATTCCAAACCTCAAGTACAAGACCCAACTTGTAGATAGAAAACAATTTGTCGAACTGTACCAAAAATATTCAAATATTTTCTACAGATCTATGACTTGTCTGTGCTGCAACATGTGGGTATCCATGCCCTTCTTAACCAAAACTAACAGATTTTCACGCCTCTCCTTACTACAACTTGAGGACTACCACAAACTCACCAAGTATCACTTTCATTGTCTATGTTTCTGTTAAACTGTAATTGTGAACCCTGCCAAGATAACTTATACAATCAACCTGTCAACATGTACCAATAAAACTATACCAAAACTTGCCACAATAATCTCATCAACCAAATCATATCTACTTGCCAAGACCAATCACCAAAAAAACTCTCAACCATATTCACAATATCACCAGGATGTGCATCAACCAAAACTACTCATAACAACTCACAATGATCACCCACACATGCCTCTACAAAGCATGTACAATCACAACCAAATACCAACATGTACCACAAAAAGTGCATCAACCATCCATAATAACATACTCCATAAATACATCATACTATCCATAACCAAATAGCATAAACCCTCACTTTAAACCATGTGTTAAAACATCACTATTATGTTAGCATCAAACATGTATTAACCATATACCAAGATCACCAACAAAGAACACTCACAATGTGCCAGAATATATACCAATAACACTCATACATGAATCAACAATATGCTTCAACAAATCTGCCTCAAAACATTTACCAAAAAAAATACCATACCTCCAAGAGATCATATGTCAAACCTCACAAAGTTGTGCCTCAAGGATGCTCCATGCGGTTTTTGAGATTAAACTTAAGGCTCAAAGAGTAATGTCAGGCATCAGGAAAGTTTGAAGAGAATGTTTTAAAAAATTTATTCTTCTTCCTTTAGTTATAAGATAAAAGATACTTAAATGAAAATAACAATATGGCAGCACAGAGGCTGTATTTCATGTCTGAGTCACAATTGTAATATTGAATGGTGTGGGAAAAATTTACAAAACTATTAAACAAAGTAAGGCATCAATTGTTGAAGAATATCACCTTGTTGCAGTAGGAGAAAATAGATAGTGCACCCTTGAACAAAGTATAAAGTACAATAATTCACATAGCTTGCAGGTCTTGTTTTACTCACAATAAATACTGAGGAAAAACTTATCACTTAACAAATTACTGATATAATACGATTACAGTAGTTGTGATAATAAATTGAAATCAAACATCTATCAAGGAAATGCATAGAGAAATATTAAAATATGAGAATACAGGAGGAACACATAAACCAAACCGAACAAAATTTGAAATCTATGTCTGCACTTGTATTAATACTCAAAGAAGAGTTTTTCTCTATTACATCCGGCAACAAGCAACCTTGAACAGATCTTGAATCAATGTATTTATACAAAAAATTTCACAACTCAAAATGGTTGGACTTCTTATAATATTTAACTAAGATAAACTATATCTGAAACGAAATGATAGGGTGTAAAATCCGATGGGTGTAAAATCCGATGGGCTTCACTGTCATTTTCTTCTGTCCCTTCATCTGCTAGGAGAAACACTTCTTTAGAGGGAGAGGGATAATCGGATGGATAGATCTGCATGGTTCGTCAAGGAATAGATAACGGACGTAGGAAAAAGTAATCGTTCGTGGAAAAAATGAAAATGAAATGGAGGTAAGTGGGGTAACCGATGTGGAGGGTGTGACAGGCTGGAGGGTGAACGTGATACATTATGTGGATGACATGTGTTGTTGCAACGTCCCTTTATGTTCCTCTATTTTGCGGGGGTGAGAGGGAGTGGTTTGAAGTAACCTTATTTCTTCCTGCAATGCACCTCGTGATGCCACGTAGCTCTTTTACTATACCATGGTATCAATCGTGAGACCGCTCAAGAATTTTATCATTCGAGCATGTTGTGTCCTCGCAATGAAATGTGATTGTTTATCTGTTCACGATCTGTGATATGGGTGAACCTGCTAAATTTAGCGCCACCACTAAGGTTTATCCACCTGCCAACTTTAGGATCATTCTAATAGCGCTTGGAGATGGCACTACTTTGGAGCTGAACAAGAACACTTCCCAGAGGATGCTCTAACGTGGTGGTTCTAACATCACTATGCTGATGTGTCATGAAAAGATAAGTGACATCTGTCAGTGCCAGCTAGATTCCAGGTGTCATGACTAATGAGAGTGCCACATGTCTAAACTGATAACTGCCACGTATTTTGGCACTTCAGAGATCGAGGGGAAGTCTGCATGTAGAGATGGAGCTCCAAAGAGGATGATGACCATCGATCCGAGGAGGACACAAGGAAAAGATCTGTTAACTCTGAGAGAAAATACTTCAAAGGAAAACGGGATCAGGGAAGTTGAAACACCCAAAGCCCGGATTCCCGAAGTGAATATTGACCATCCATTCCTGAGGACACGTAGCACCTGATATGGAACTTCGGGGGTTTTGTTTGGAGCTAGACGTCGCACAAATTTGACATGTTGAATACACACGGGTCACTGATTTCCATGATCCATTAAAATCTGAACGTCGATCTTCGCAAAGTGAGATAAGTACCCAAATTTAAGTTGTGGTCACAACTCTTGGTCATATGTAGAGAAGATAGAGTGAATTTCATGCAATTCATGTCCGTCGATCTCAGTGGGGTACATATGTCAGATGGTCCCTATATTTGTCTATATCATACTCTAGAAAAGGAAATAAAAGTTGAGTAAAGAAATCCTAAAGACTCGAAATCCATCTGGACCATTGATTGAAGTGGGCGTGTGTCGATATATCTGACAGTACGGAAGGTTTTTGGTGCTATGCATTTCAGAACGCCCAAATCTCGGAGTCCCGAAGTAAATCTTCGTCATTGAAATCAAAAGGACACGTGGTGCCAAATATCTTCACCTCGGGAATAACCACTTTGGAAGAAAGCTGAATGTGTGAGGCAAGAATTCCTGAATTCCCGAAGCCCGAAATTTCAAAGTAAATCTCAGTCATTTAAATCAAAAGGACAGATGGTGATAGATCTCTTCACTTTGGGAATAACCACTTTAGAATAAATATGAATGTGTGAAGCGAGAATTCTTGAAGTCCTGAAGCCCAAAGTTTTGAAGTAAATCTCTGTTGTTGAAATCAAAAGGACACATGGCGCCAGATTTTTCACTTCAGGANGAAGCAAGAATTCCCGAAGTCTCGAAGCTCGGAGTTCCGAAGTAAATCTCCACCATTGAAATCAAAAGGAGACACAGCGTCAAATCTCTCCACTTCAGAGATTTAACACTCTAGAGAGTTTATGCTCTCTTTTCTATCTATTTATCCCCCTCCCTACTATATTTGTTCCTTTTCTTAGTTTATCCAACTTTCGAACTGATTTATCGTTCCACTAGATTCTAAGTTTAAGATTCCTTGCAACGTTTTGTGGTGCAAACATTAGCTTGTCTGTAACAAGAGAAATATGTAATCTCTTAGTTGATTAAAAGCTATTGATTGCAATTCAAATTGTTAACTTTAGCCAATCATACATATCGTTAATACTTCGACATTCATGAGTGTTGGACACAATTAGGGTATAGATCTCTCGAAGGTCAAATTCACAAAGAAGTTAATCTCCTATTACTCACTTTTATGTTTTATTTTATCATTCTTTAAACCTTGAATTAGCCTTAAGTACTTCAATGTTTCGACATTCAGGGTTTTCATTGTTTAGACTTACTGGAATACCCGAAGCACGAAGCTCCAAAGAGAATGTTAGAGATTTCCTTTAAAACTCAAGCAGCTTCTATAGTGAGGAGATCATTAAGACCGTTTGATAAAATTAGAGTAGCTAATCGACGGTGTATATCATAAGCACCTTTTCAACAAGCGATGGATTTATATTTAAATTTAAAAGGAGAATCTCTAAGTTTCTTTTTTCTTTATCAGGTGAAAATTTTATTTCTAAGAGGAAAAAATTAAATGTGTCCCAACATAGGCTCCATCTGGGGATTGCGGTTCCCTGTGAGCTGCGAAAGAACGATAGACCAAGTGCCTTTATTGGGTAAATGGAGTCATTATTTCATTTATGTGAAACACTTTTTGGGATTAATAATACAGATAAAAATTGAAATTCAACCAAATATTAGAAAAACTTCAAAACACACCTAATCATTGATCTCAAGTTAGGCTATTTAAAATTTCCCTTTCCTAAAACTGTGTTTGGATTTTCTTAATATAATCAAAACAACTTTCACTGAAATATCATATTTTGATTGATTTTGTTCACATCAAGGTTAAGTATATTTAACAATTTATTTAGGGAATCCTTTGTTGGTTTAGGATGTAAATATTTACCGGAAAGAGAACTAGATACCAAAGTATGTTATATGTGTGTATGACAGCCTTACAGACATCATAGATATTGCTTCACTGCCAGCGAGGCTAGTCAATAACCCGGTGAAGTTATCTAAACCTCCCATTGAATTTCCTTTCACCACTTCAATTTGCATTTTGCGGAGATGAGGGAAATCATTATATGAATTCCCTTTCATCATCTCTTTTGGGACAAAATGGGGGCAATTGAATTATGAATTTCCTTTCACCATCTGTATTATATTTTAATATTTTTGCAGTGGGGGAAATCAATTTGTATGTATCATACAAGGGATGATATCTACTTAATATTTGACAATGAAGATATGTCAACAATTTTTTGATCATACTCTGAACTAATTCTCTCCTGATATTCAATACACCTTCTCCTATAGGGAAGATCTTATGGGAATTTTTCTTTTTCAGGGATTGACCTTGAGAAAATTAATCATTTTAAAATCTAATAGAAGAGCTGAAGTTATCAGGATTATCCTAGACATACTTTCTTCCAGTTAAAATCACAGGAATCATCAAGATTTTCTCCTAATCTCACTTTGAAGGTATGCTTTTAAATTTTTAGAGTCAACATGAAACCCTTTCTTTCTATGAAGACTAAGGAAGGGATAGCAGAGATCATAAGTGAATAAAATCTCAGAGGTAGACAAAGTAAAATGTAATGAAGACTTAGAGAGTCTGTGCAAAAGGGTCTCATTCCAACACAAGTTTATTTATTGACTTTTGAACCTCGCTTCGAGCCCTTTTTAGTTCTTATTTTCTTTTCTTTTTATTTTAGTTTTATTTCATTCAGAGAAGGCTTCAGAATTAAGCTGTGATTTTATATTTCTTTGATATTTGATTGGGTGACAATATCCATATGAATGAAACCCTTTTTTCATTTAATAAGATTCCTTTGAAACTTCAGCTTGGACTAGTGGTGTATTCCTTTGTAGGAGTTTACACCTCATATTTCCTTTATATTTTGAACCAAGTAAATCATTAGTTTATCACCTATTTGGGGAGAAAGAAAATGTTTTGAAAGCTGAGTATCAGATTCTAATATCTTCTCACCTCTCATCTGACAGTAAATATTATGCATTGGAACAAACAAGCAATGTCATAAAATCCCGCTGAATAGAAATGATATGCAGTAAAAATATTTTATATTTTTCTTTTATGATATCAAATAAGACTTGGTTTATTTACAATGAAAAGTAAAAATTTTATAATCTACAAAAGAAAATAAAATTTCAAATCAAAATAGAAAACCAAACCGGTATATACAATGGGGATGTGAAATATGATTACTGCATAAAAAAAATTAGGCAACGCCCGTTGATAGGGGCGTCAAGAGTCTCTCCGTCGAGATTTTCCAGTAGGAAGGAATTTTTCCCATCAGTAGTTGGAATCCTGAATGGACCGAACCAGATATGGTCTAACTTGTCGTGTTTCCCTGCATCTTATTTTCTAGCATCCCACTTTAAAACTAGATCTCCAGGAAGAAACTCCTTGTATTTAGCCTTTTTATTGAAAAGAGCCTTCATTTTATCCTGGTACTGTTGAAGTTTGTCATCTACTTCGGCCCTATTTTGTTGGACTTTGATTATTTGATTTATCCTTCTTGTAACATCATTTTGCTCTTCATTTGCGTCTTTCTAGATCTTCATCACAGGAAGGGAGATATTGATAGGAAGGATGACGTTAGTACCATAAACCATTTGAAAAGGGGACATGCCTATTTATTTCTTGGTGCCAATTCGATTTTCCTATAAGGCGTATTTCAAATGAACGTGCCAAGCATTCTTATTTTCTATTAACACTTTTTTTTATTATAGTCAGCATGCTCTTGTTGGATGATTCAACCAACTCATTTCCCTGGGGATAATAGGCTATGGAATGTCCTAACACAATGTTGTATTTTTGGCAGAAACTGGCCATTTCCATAGATTTTAAATCTTGGGCGTTGTCAGTGACTATTTTTCATGGACAACCAAATCTCGATAGGATGTTTTCTTCCAAGAAATTTATTACCACTGAATCTGTAGAATTCTAAGTTGGAATGGATTCGACCCATTTTGTGAAGTAATTTGTGGTGGTTAAAATCCATTTATGTTGTGCGCTTGACTGCGGGTGGATTTCTTCAATGAAATCTACACCCCATTGTTGAAAGTGAGCTTCTTTTTTGACCTGGAATAAAGGTAGTGCAGGGATATTTTTCTTACCATAGAACAATTTACAAGAGTTGCAGGCTCTAACCTTGGAATTTACATCAGTAAATAATCTTGGCCAATAATACCCAACTCTTAAAATCTTATAGGTCGTCGCCCTCCATGTGTGGTGTCCTCCACACACTCCTTCATGAAATTCATTTATGACGCCTTCTGTCTCAGGTTCTATTAAGAAACTTAACAAGAAACCTAGAGGATCCTTCTAGTATAGATGGCCATCAATAATACAATATTTAATTTCGTGCAGTTTCAAATTTCTTGCCTTAAATGGAGTCATGTCACTTGGGCACTGAAGGGTAAAGAGGTATGAGACAATATCGTGATACCAAATAGAGGAAGAAAATGTATCTTCAATCTGGACTGTAGGGGTTTGATCATCAATTTCCTCTAAATCTGGGATATATCTGTGTGATTCCAGGTGTTTTATCTTGAGCGCCCTGAAATCATACTTAAAGATTGTTTTTTCTTCCTTTAGTTATAAGAAAAAAGATCCTTAAATGAAAATAACAATATGGTAACACAGAGGTCGTATTTTGTGTCTGAGTCACAATTGTAATATCAAATGGTGTGGGAGAAATTCAAAAAATTCTTAAACAAAATAAGGCATCAATTACTGAAGAATATCACCTTGTTGCAGTAGAATAAAATATATAGTGCACCCTTGAACAAAGTATACAGTACAATAATTCACATAGCTTGCAGTTCTTGTTTTACTCACAATAAATATAGAGGAAAAATTGTTCACTTAACAATATACTGATATAATACAATTACAATAGTTTTGATACTAAATTGCAATCAAACATCTATCAAGGAAATGCATAAAGAAATATTGGAATATTAAAATACAGGAGGAACACATAACCCAAACCAAACAAAACTTGGAATCTATGTCTGCACTTGTATTAAAACTCAAAGGAGATTTTTTCTCTATTACATCCAGTAAGAAGCATCCTTGAACAGATCTTGAATCAGTGTATTTATAAAAAAATTGTCACAACTCAAAATGGTTGGACTTCTTACAATATTTAACTAAGATAAACTATATCTGAAACGAAACGACAGGGTGTAAAATCCGATGGGCTTCGATGACATTTTCTTTTGTCTCTTCACCTGCTGGGAGAAATGATTCTTTAAAGGGAGAAGGCTAATCGGATGGATAGCTCTGCATGGTTCGTCAAGGAATGGATAACAGATGTAGGAAAAATTAATCGTCCATGGAAAAAATGAAAATGAAATGTAGGTAAGCGGGGTAACCAATGTGGAAGGTGTGACAGGATATAGGGTGAATGGGATACATGATGTGGATGACAAGTGTTGCTCCTGGGTCCCTTTATGTTCCTGTATTTTGTGGGGACGCGAGGGAGTGGTTTGAGGTAGCATGATTTTCGGCCCGCAATGTACCTGGTGATGCCACATAGCTCTTTTACTATACCACAGTTTCAATTGTGGGACCACTCAGGAATTTTATCATTTCAGCATGTTGCATCCCCGCAATGAAACATGACCATTGATCTGGTCACAATATGCGATCTAGGCGCACCTGCTAAATTTAGCGCCACCTCTAAGGTTTATCCACCTGCTAACTTTAGGATCATTCTAACCACGCTTGGAGATGGCACTAATTTGGCACTGAACAAGAACACTTCCCAGAGGATTCTCTGACGCGGTGGTTCTGACGTCACTATGTTGACGTGTCATGAAAAGAGAAGTGACACGTATCGGTGCCAACTGGATGCCAGGTGTCATGACTGATGAGAGTGCCATATGTCTGAATTGATAACTGCCATGTATTTTGGCACTTCAGAGCTCGCAGGGCAGTCTGCATGTAGAGATCGATCTCCGAAGAGGATGAGGACCGTTGATCTAAGGAGGACACGAGGAAAATATCTGTGAACTCTAGGAAGAACTACTTCGGAAAAAAACGAGAGTGGGGAAGTTGAAACTCCCGAAGCCTGGATTCCCAAAGTGAATATTGATTGTCTGTTCCTGAGGACACATGGCACCTGATCTACAACTTTAGGGGTTCTGTCTGGATCTAGACCTCGCGCAACTTTGACATGTCGAAGACACGCGAGCCGCTAATTTCCATAATCCATTACAATCTTGTTGTCGATCTTTGCAAAGTGAGATAAGCACCAAAATTTAAGTTGTGTTCACAACTCTTGGTCATATGCAGAGAAGATAGAGAAAATTCCATGCAATTCATGTCCGTCGATCTAAGTGGGGGTCACGTGTCAGACCATCCCTATATCTGGCTATATCATACTCTGGAAGGAGGAAAATAGTGTCGAGTAAATAACTTCTGAAGACCCGAAATCCATCTGAACCGTTTATCGAAGTGGATGCGTGTCGGTAGATCTGACACTTCAGAAGGTTTGTGGTGTTATGCATTTCAAAACACCCGAAGACCGAAGTCCTTAAGTAAATCTCCGTCATTGAAATAAAAAGGACACACGATGCCATATCTCTTTAGTTCAGAAATAAGCACTTCGGAAGAAAGATGAATGTGTGAGGCGAGAATTCCCAGAGTCCCNAAAGCACTTCGGAAGAAAGATGAATGTGTGAGGCGAGAATTCCCAGAGTCCCAAAGCCCGGAGTTCCGAAGTAAATATTTTCCTTTGAAATCAAAAGGACACACAGCATCAGATCTTTTCAATTCAAGAATAACCACTTCATAATAAAGATGAATGTGTGAATAAATAATTCCTGAAATCCCGAAGCCTGGAGTTCCAAAGTAAATATTCGTCGTTGAAATCAGAAGGACACATGGTGCCAAATATTTCACTTTGGGAATAACCACTTCGGAATAAAGATGAATGTGTGATGTGAGAATTCTTGAAGTCCCGAAGCCTGGAGTTCTGAAGTAAATCTCTGTCATTGAAGTCAAAAGGACACATAGCGCCATATCTCTCCACTTTGGGGATTTAATACTCTGGAGAGTTTGTGCTCCCTTTTCTGACTATTTAACCACTTCCCTGCTATATTTGGTCCTTTTCTTAGTTTATCCAGCTTCTGAACTGATTTATCGTTCCACTAGATTCTGAGGTTAAGCTTCCCTACAACTTTTTGTGGCACAAAAATTAGCTTGCCTGTAACAAGAGAAATTTGTAAGCTCTTCGTTGAATAAAAATTGTTGATTGCAATTCAAATCTTTAACTTTATCTGATCATACATACTGTTAACACTTCGGTGTTCATCAGTGTTGGACACAATTAGGGTATAGATCTCTTCTAAGGTCAAATTCATGAAGAAGTTAATCTCCTATTACTCACTTTTATGTTTTACTTTTTCATTCTTTAAACCTTGAATTACCCTTAAGTACTTCGGTGTTTTGGCATTCGGGGTTTTCATTGTTTAGACTTGCTGTAATACCCAAAGCATGAAGCTTTGAAGAAAACATTAGATATTTCCTTTAAAACTCAAGGAGCTTCTATAATTCAGAGATCATTAAGACCATATGATAAAATTATATTAGTTAATCGATATGGTATATCGTAAGTGCCTTTTCAACAAGCGATGGATTTATCTTTAAATTTAAAAGGAGAATCTCTAAGTTTCTTTTTTCTTTTTCGAGTGAAAATTTTATTTCTAAGAGGAAAAAATTAAACGTGTTCCAACACTCCACACCATCACTAAGACATAACCATGAACATATCTTTAAATATGCAGTATCCTTGTTGTATCTAATCTCTAACAAACATACATGCAGTCTCTCCTCAGATTCTGGAACCTAAAACAAACATCTTCCTTCTTTCCCTTTCTACAGATCCAGACTTTCCCTTTCCGTAGCTCGTGGGTATCCATGTTTTCCTCCTCTACATCTCACAGGTATCTTTTCTTCTCTATGCCCGCGACCCCCATATGTACGCACCCTTTTCTTCTGCAGCTCGTGGATGTCTCATAGATTAGAGTCACTTGAGTTTGTTGCAACACAACGACTTTACCGTCCTTCAGAATTTTTCTTTTTCAAACCTATGCATACTCATATTTGTCAATGTATCCCTGCAAATAACCTTTCACAAAATAGATATTCAATAATGTTCAATAGTTAGGTCCTTCATAATAGGAGTCCCTTGCTCTCTTATGTATACTTTTCCAAGTTTCTTCCTCTAGAATTTTCCTTGTATATGTTTTACACAACTTCCCTCTTTTAGGGCTAACCCACTTTCAACTACTTTACCCATTTCCAACCACTTTATTCATAAATAGTAAACTCACCACTTCTTTTTTCAACCACTTTATTATTTAATTAATTTCTTTTACAACCACTTTGAATAAGGAATGTTCTTTATGACTTTCTAGAATCTTTTGACTTCTAGTTGACCTTCTAGGGGCTTCTAGATTACTCTAAGGGGTTCTCCAACTTATCAAGGTCATATCTCCCTAACCGTGAGGAATATGTGGTGTATCAAATATCATCGGAAATGGAATGACGAGAACTATCCATCTATCCACATATGATATCCTATTGACCTATTCTTCAACCTTTTTTCTTCTACACAAATTCAAGCTTCATGACCACACATCTAAGATTACTCAACCACTTAACCATTTCGACTTTGAAAAACTCCTTACAGTGAGGGATTTCACCATAAGGGGACCACTTTTAGAAATCTAACCAAGAGAGTCTTCGAATGAGGGTTTGCGCCATAAGGGGACCACTTTGGAGTTCATCCATTTGGTACTTACTACATAAGAGCATTCGTGAGAGCATCCTTATCCCTGATTATGAACTAACTTGGATATCAATCATGGCATGACATCAATGATACAACTCCCTTTGACATCAAACTTGACATCAATGAAAACACATCACCATGACACCACTTAACATCAACCGTTTGACATCAAAACTTTGATATAAAACCTTTGACATCAATGAAAAATTAGTCCAACACATTCATGGTGTATCTCTCCTAATAACCTTCCCACCAATCTATGA
Organism: Picea sitchensis; assembly: GCA_010110895.2. Classification (NCBI taxonomy): domain Eukaryota; kingdom Viridiplantae; phylum Streptophyta; class Pinopsida; order Pinales; family Pinaceae; genus Picea; species Picea sitchensis. Next base: position 109,838 of record SNQJ01S0069507.1, read on the forward strand.
CATGGGGAAGGGATTTAAATAGAACAAAGGTAATATTTTCACTCTCAATTTTTTTTTGTATAGAGTAATGACATTCTAGTAGATTCAACCATTTTTCTAGACCAACTACATCATTATGGCGTTCAATTAAAGGAATACCAAAATTAACTTGTACCTTGAAGGGTGTCCTACCTTTGAAATGGATTCTTGTTGAATATGCCTTGGCTTCCATCGATAGTTGTTGAAGAATTTGAGAAAATGTTTCCATCATCTCATCCCTCTGTCGCATGAGGGCTTCCTCGAGCAATGTATTAAATGATCTCCTACTCTTTCATATCTCTTTTCTTCCACCATGGGAGGTCACTTGGGATGGATAGAGTGGTGTTCCTCAAGATAAAATATCTCAAGACCCAACTCTATATACCTGACCTCATTGGGGACATGCTCTGAGAAACAACAAGGATCAAACTGCTCTGATGCCACTGATCTAAGTTATGTTGAGAATGAAATGAGATACAAATGAAACTATAGAAGAGAACACAGAAATATGGTTAAAACCAACTTCTATTAATGAATAAGATAGAAAAAAAATTGTAGAACACTAATTGGCAGAATGCGGTATCTTATCTTTGAAGAGAAATAGATGTTGGTTATGCTTCATTCGCAACAAGATTTACATAACACTCCATTGCATGCTTAATTGGCTTCCTTCACCTCAATTATATATGAGAGAGTGAAAGGAGAATAATTATCATGATGTGTGTGGGATAAATTGGTCTAATTTTATAAAATTCCATAGGCATGTAAAACACTAGGACTGCATAGGTAGTTACCCATCCCAATACTACTCTAGCCTAAGAATGCTTAACTGTGAAGTTCTAATGGGATCCAATGCATCAACACTATGTTTTATGCATGTACATAAGATCACTAAGAAATCATTACATGACGTCTGTAATTAACAAATGGAGATAACCTTACATTACATCCCCCATCAAAAGGGTGAATAACATGGTTTATCAAAACCACAGGCTTGAAAATGTTGATTTAGTGGAAAAGGTAGATGGCCAACCAGATCCACCTGGATCATATAGTAAGTAATGATTAGAGTTATAAATGAAAGTCTTCATAAAATAAACACATGTTTTTCAATATTATAGACAATCGTAAAGTATATATTTACAACTCACTTTGGGTTTTTTGTTGTTTTTGTGATAAATTATTATATCTTTCCCTTTTCTTCTATGAACTTCTTCATCTCTTTCCCTATGTCTAAGATCATTTTCTGATACCCCCTCTTATCCGGATTATTTTCGGCACGAAATGAGAGTGGAGATATGACACAAAAATATACAGAGATATTGAAAGAGAAACAGTAATATAACAAATATATATCGGAAATATAACCTAAGGAAAAGATATACAATAACACATGATTTCTATTAATGAAATAAATGTACAAAGACTGTAGAAATACAGAGTGAAATACTCGCTAGAATGGTGGCAGTTTATCTCTAAGAAGATATGTGATGGCTACTCACATGCACAAGAAGATGATTAAAATGAGGCTCTGAAGGCCTTTTTACAATAAACAAGAATGACAAGAACCCTATACATTCAAAAACCTAACCCTAGGAGATGAAGCACCAAAAGTCATGTCAGCCCCATTTGAGTAAGTTAGTACGTCAACTTCCCAGGGTCGTAACTTTTGCATACCATCTTCGTTTTAGGCGCATGATATCCCATTGGAAATGTATCATTGAGGAGATTAATTTTGGGGGATAAATCATGCCTTTGGCTATCATTGAGAATCTTTATCCCGAAAAACTTTCATTTAGGCCCTCAAAATGGTCGTGGAAGTTAAAAACTGCTAAAAATAGTAAATTACCTAAATTGCCAGAAAACTGTTTTGAGCCAGTTGGAAAAGGTGGGTGGCCACCCATATCCACCTAGATCAATCATCCCTCCTTAGGAATCAATGGTATCCATTTCATTGAGTGCCCGGGGTAGAGGGAAAAACATTTGTTGAATCTGCATCTTGAGGAGATGCTTGCCTTGTTGGAGAAGTTGTGTTGCTTAGCTTGTTGTAGGTTGTCATGAACATGTGGCTAGAAGGGTTGGACATTTTTAGCCAGTCTTTCTACATGATATTCCTATGTGAATAAGGAATCTTTGCACTTTTCTGTAACCTTTTTTACCTGCTTCTATTGGATAGAAGGTGCTTGGGGAGCGGCTGTAGTGGTTGCAGTGTCCTTATGTTCCCCTTTTGAATAGATTGTGAAGAAGCTGAATTTTGCAGTATGAGATACTACCTTGTGACATTGTTTAGGTTGAACAATAGTTGGAACTACCTCTGGTATTCTGTAGAGATGACCCCCCAAAGTAACAATGACACTATGGGGTCAAGACTCATAAACAACATGGGGTCTCCACATATATGGTTGACCCAAGATCACATAAAAAACATCTAGTGGGGCAACATCACATAATACCTCATCCTTGAAGGGTTGGATGTCATATGATAATCGACACTATTGGATGACACGGAGATCTCATCCTTGGCGAAGCCACCTAATGTTGTATATCTATGGGTGTGGTGTTGTCGACAATCCCAACTGTTTGACAACTTCTTCTAAGATGAGGTTCTTTTGGCTTCCACTATCAACAATAAAATGAAGTGGGGTCCCCTTCACCCACATCTGTGAATAAAAAAGGTGCTCCCCTTCTTCAGAATCTGTTGGTTCTTCTGGTTAATTGCTTCGATTGCGACAATAGCAGTGGGGTCTGCGTCAATGATTTGTCCTTTACTAGTATTTTCATAATCAGATTCTGAATCAGGGTTCGGCTCCTTGTCTTTGATCTCAGCCACCAATGACAGTTTTGAGCGACATTCATTCGTGTTGTGCCAGGGGATTTTGTGGAAATCACACTATTTTCTGGTGTCCTTCTTTGTCTTCCCATGAACCTTCTTTTCCTTTGGCTTGGACTGGTTTTCGGGAGACTGCTTGTTAGGGACGTCTTTGTCATACTTTGTATGTTGCAGATTTGTAGACCCAAACTCCCGTTTGTTCTGGTGCTTAAATTTTTTCTCGATTTTAACAGCATATCGATAAGAAGCACCGAGTGATGAGATGTATAGAAAATCCATTTCATTCTAGATGTATCTCTGTAGAGACCTACAGTATTTCAAAACCAAATGTCGTTTGGAGTCTTTGATACCCATCTTGGTGCACAAGGTATGGAAGGTATTTGTGAACTCCAGAATTGCTTGGCCCCTCTCTTTTCGCAGTGTGGTCCATCTCATGTACTGGTCCTCATAGTTTCCAACAGGGTAATACTGTTGCTTTACCACATCCACAAAAAAATACCAAGTGGGCTTGGCCCCATATATTCTAGAATCCTCTATGTAACTTTTCTCCCAGTAAGTTTTCCACCAATGTTTGACATGGGGGAGAACTTTAAGGAGTGTGAAGGTGATATTTTCCTGTCGGAAAAATGGTGAACAAAGAAATAACCTTCTAGCAGATTTAACCATTTGTCTATAGCTTCTGCATTTATCTGTCCTTCAAATACAAGAATATAAAAAGTAACTTGTACCTTGAAAGGTGAGGTGCTTCCAAAGTGGACACTTGATGAATATGATCCTATTTCTATCAGCAGGCATTGAAGGATGTGGGAAAAATTCTCCATCATTTCATCCCTCTGACGCATGAGAGCTTGCTCAAGCAACATATTGATAGGATTGGCTGCTCCATCATTTTTCTTTTCTTCCGCATTGAGGGTTTCTTGGGTGTGTGAGAGCGATTGTACTCAAGAGAGACAAGCTCAAGACCCAACTTGCTATACTCAGACCTCGTTGGGGACATGCACTAAAAAATGATCAAGAGTAGTCTGCTCTGATACCATTGATCTGGATTATTTTCGGCATGAAATGAGAGCAGAGATATAACACAGAAATATACAGATATATTGAAAGAGCAATAGAAATATAACAGAGATATATCAGAAATATAACTCGAGGAAAATATATACAGTAATACATGATTTCTATTAATGAAATAAATGTACAGAGACTGTAAAAATACAGAGTGAAAGACTCACTAGAATGGTGGTAGCTTATCTCTGAGAAGAGATGTGATAGCTACTCGCATTCGCAAGAAGATGATTACAATGAGGATCTGAAGGAATTTTTACAATAAATAGGAATGTCCAAATTCCTAGACATCCAAAAACCTAACCCTAGGAGATGAAGCACCAAAAGTCATGTGGGCCCCATTTGAGTAAGTTAGTACATCAACTTCCCGGGGTTGTAACTTTTGCATATGATCTCTGTTTTAGGTGCATGATAGCCCGTTGGAAAGGTATCTTTGAGGAGATTCATTTTGGGGTATAAATCATTTATTTTTCTATAATTTATAAGCTATATCCATAAAAACCTTCATTTAGGCCCTCAAAATGGCCCCGAAAGTTAAAAACTCCTAAAATAGTAAATTACCAAAATTGCCAGAAAACTGTTTTGATCCAGTTGTAAAAGGTGGGTGGCCATCGATATCCACCTAGATCACCCTCTTCACAAAATACATATGATTTTTAAATCAATTACAAAATATGATAATGAGGAAAGTACATAAAATCTATCATAAAATTTATGCATAATTTGTTATGACTATTGAAAACATTCACACATAACATAAATGAAAAGTGAGGCCCTAAACACTATCGGTGTCCATATAACAATATGAAATTTTTTCCACGTGTTGATATTATAGGTTAGATGTGTATAAATATGGGTCTAACCCAGATCATAAATGATCCTAGACTCCATAGAACAAAACGTCAAATGTATATATGTTATTTCTTATTCAATACAAAGGGATGCTTGTTATATATAACAGTGGAAAGAGGCCCATTGTTAACAAAGGATAGCTATGAAAACTGGATAGATGAGGATGTTGTCATGATCTTACAACTAACACTAGTTGGTTTTATTGGAAAATAATGCATTGGAAAATCACACTAACACCCCCATTTAAGTGAAACATAGGGAGTAAAAAAACAAGATAAAAATGGGTCCCAACAACTAGGCCTACTAAGGTACCCAAATACAAAATCTCATAAGAAAAGAAAAGGAGAAAACCCCATAGGAAAAAACTTCTCCCCTAAAGAGAGAAAACAACATAAACAAAAAATGAAGGAGGACTTAAGATGCCCCCCAAGGAAAACTTCCTTCACTCAAATCATTGACCATAACTAAAGAAAACAAGGTGATGACACAAGTCTAGTGAATATGTCTACAACTTGTGCTTCAATATGAAAATAATCCAAGTTGAGAACACCATCTTGGATGAGTTGTTGAATGAGGTTCATGTGAATCTCAATATGTTTTGTCCTTTAGTACTCCACTGGGTTATGAAAAATGTGTATGACAATCATATTGTCATGTCGATGATGGTGAGATCATGCTAATAGTTTTAATTTAGTAGAAGAAGAAGAAGAAGATGAAAATAAAGCAAAAAGAAAATATGTCATCAACACTAACAAAACATGGGAAACTTAAACAAGAACAATCTCTTGATCAAGAAAAAAAATTGAGGATATTTTGTGAGTGAAAGAGGCACGATAAGTATGGATATGAGCCAACTGATTTTAGCTATTTTAACTCTAAACCTTATCATAATTATTCACAAACCACTAGTGTCTCCTTTTTTAGTCATGCCATTTCAAATGACCCGCAACAATTTTTTGATGTTGTTGGGATACTTGAATAGGGATGATTTTAAGGATGGAAATTTGTTTTAAAATGTAGAAACCTTGGTGAATCTTACTAATCCTTCATATGCCAACTATAAATGTTTGGCGATATTTTTGTAAAAATATTCAAATTTATAAGGATTTTATATAGCTTTTATAAAATTTTGGTGATTTTTAAGGTAAAATAATTTTATCCTATAGAATTTGGGCGAATCATTTTTAAAATAGCGAATCTCGTTTTTGGAAAAACCATGGAAAATTAGCCCATGAGAAAAATTTAGCCCCTAAAATCATCCATGTACTTGAATAAGATGCTTACATGACATAGGATTATTCTTATTTAATGAAGAATCATACTTGGGATCTCATTCCTCTTCCCTAGGGATGAAGTCTAGTTCATTGTAAATGGGTCTACATAATCGAATATGCAATAGATGGTCCCGTTGACAAGCATAAGGTGCATCTTGTAGCCAAGGTATTTTTCAGAGGTTGGAGGGTTTAATTATTCCGAGACATTTTCCCCTATTTATGAGATGAATTCTACATGGCTTATTCTTTATATTATTTCCTCCCAAGACTGGTCATTCTACCAGATGCATGTGAAGAGCACATTTCTGCATGGTGATTTGAATGACGAAATCTACATGGAACAACCTATTGGTTTTGTGTAGGATTATTCTCTTGTTTGTAGGCTCCAACATTCATTGTATGATCTCAAACAAGATCCTCAAGATAACATGAGAAGTTGGATATTTTTCTAATTACTTCAAGGTTCAATTGTTGTCATTCTAATCCTACAGCTCACACTTAGAAGCAGGGCATTGATCTCTTAATTATAGTTTTGTCTGTGGATAATTTAATTATCATAGGGAGTTATTCATCTATGACTCAAAGTGTTTAGGAATCATTTATGGGTCCTTTTGATATGATCGATACAAGACTTTTTCATTATTTTCTTGACCTACATGTTCTTCAGTATTCAAAATAGATCTCCTTTTTTCAATAGAAGTATGCAATTGATTTACGTCATAACTTTGGCATGGCTAATTATAATCATGATCCTACTCCATTTTAGTTAGGTGTTACCCTTTCTACTAATTTCTCTTCACTACACATTAATCGTTTGATGTATTGACAGCTGGTTGGGAGTCTACTATATTTGATTCATACATGTCTTGACATCACTTTTATAGTAGGACTTGTCTCTCAATTCTCTCAAGATCCTCATGAGAGTCACTGGAAGTCTGTAAAGTGAATTCTAAGGTACGTTCAGGGTACTAACAATTTTGGCATTTGGTACACCACTAGTGCTTCTCATCTTGTGAGCTTCACTAACTCTAATTGGACTATTTCAATTGATGATTGAAAGTGCACATTAGGCTTTGTCTATCGCCTTGTGTCCATTCCTATTTCTTGGTATTATAAGAAGCAATCAACAATTGCATTATCTTGTGCAAAATTTGAGTATTCAATTGTAGTTAGTGTTAGTCATGAAGTTCTTTGGCTTCGATAGCTAATGAGAGAGTTTGGAATTCAACAATATAATCCTTTGTATAAATCTAAGTCAAGAGAAACACCAATGTAGATCTGGAAATACATGATGTTGTGAGTTCGTGTGTAGAAGAGAGGAACCATGGGGTTCCTCTTCAAGAAATAATCCATAAATATATAACAAGGAGGATGCGAGCTCAATAATCCATGAACATGTGTTGACCCAAAACTTTTCTTTCAAATCAACATAATTTTTATCACTTTCATTTCTTCACAAGCTAGCATGAGGTTTTCTCTTAGTAGCCTCTTATGCTTTGGTTTCAATTAATGACAGTGGTATGGGTCATAGTCATGGTTTCTCATGACCATTAAAGAGTATCAATGGGTTGTTTTCATAGGTTTTATCTAAGAACCATAGTGACTTGTCAAACACTAGAAGAGTATCAGGAAACAATTTCAAGTCAATTAATATCAGTTCAAGTCAGTTACAAGGTGTCAGATCCAGTTGGGTCAGTACCTCCATTATCATTCTGAGGGATATTAAGGCTAAATGAGTTTCAAATTCATTATGTTACCTAGCCTAATATTACTTATTGGACATATTCATAACAATCATCAATACCCTTATGTCCATCAACGTCTTGGTGTCACCCAAACAAACTCATTTCAACCTTGCCCGACTTTCCTCGTGACCATGTTCTTTTTACCCTATGGGAGGCCCTCTTGGGATAATTTTTTAGTTTTGAAACCCTACCATATCGTTATTTCCTATTTCAAGGATGCTCAGTTCAAATTTCATGAGCTAAGGACTCAGTTTACAAATAATTCAACGATGGCCCCTTTCGCTTGTCATTAGGTGGGTCCTGTGAGGACATAGTCTTCCACTTGAAATAAAATAAAACATGTTTATTATGTATAAAATAAACCTATTTTATCATTTAGTGATTATGATAAAATTTCCAACGGTCTATCATGATCATGATACCGATTTCATATAACCTGTCTATGAAGGGTGCAACTTTCACACCTCCTAAATGGCCAAAATCCATAGTTGTGACTGCCTGGCCAGTTTTTGTTCATATATCTAATTTTAAAGGAAACTATGGCCTAGAGGTGATGTAGGGTAGTGACATACCTTTCTGACGGTATATCTTATGCCTGGTTTTGATCCCTGATAGGTGAGAACAAGACTTTGCAAATCCATCACTAGTTTAAGAGGCCAGATTGGAAACAATGATTCAGGGTTAACAAATTCACTATTAATGGGATCCAAATTAGAAAATCATGGATTCTGTGTTGTAATAGACTCAAATAAATTTCCAATTGTGCCTCATTTTCCTTATTCTGACATTAGATGACCCAGTTAGAGCTATCACAAGTATCTGAATTAGTTGAGGCATGGTGGTCTGACCAACTGACATGGTATAGTTTCAGGACAGTAAAAGAAAATATTAACATCCTAATAACATAAATCCATTTCAACCTCATCAAAGTACTCATCTTTTATTTTCCATAGATACTTTGTTTTCCTCGAATGGAAACCGTATGACAATGTGACACCTTTCACAAGATCGTACATTTTTTGTTAGTCGTGTTATCATCATTTTGTGGATAACTAAGGAGATTATGTCTCAAGGCCCTCAGGTTGCAAATATGGAGTGTCAAGAGACTACATGACCAACAATACCCTTTTTCACAGTTCAAAACCCCTCTCACCACCACATGTAGTTACATATTTCGAGATGGCATCCACCACATCAGCTAGCATCCAAAAGGCAGTGGGCCTTGCTCCATGAGGTACAAGTCAGTATTATGGTGAGCATAATTTCAATATTTAAGTCAATTTAGTATGTTGTATCTTACATTTCTCTAGATTGCATGATATATTCTTGGACATTATACCTTTTTCCATGCTTCACCTTGGTGGTTGAAATTGTTCCCTAGTAAGTGGTCTTCCTTGGGGATGAGTTTGCTACTAGGAACTCCCTTAAAGAGCCATCATACCGTTCTCATCCATACTTACCACTTTCCACCATTTTTCCCCTCCATTTCCTTATCTCTTGGGATTTTAGGGTGTATTTACCCAAGAATGGGTTGTCCCTTGTTCTATGGGAAGAAGGGGCTAAAGGCCTAGAGGGATTGATGTTGGGTAAAAGATAAAAGCCTTGTATGAAAATTCTAGATGCTTCTCCCAAGGATGACCCACAAAAGCATTGGAACACTTATCTTTGAATAAAGGGGACCCACAATATAATAAATAATGCTTAAAAGATTATTTGAAGGATAGGAGGTCTCATCACGAGCCGACCTATCACATCCATGAATTTCTAGTGGTATGACATTGCCATCATCTGGTCACCAAACTAGGGTAATGGCTCTCAGTTGCATGGCTGAGAGAAAGGGGGTCTCATCACGTGCGAACCTTCTCATTTCCACTAGGTATTTGTGGGTGACATTGCCATTGTCTGGTCACCATTCCAGGGAAGTGACCTTCAACCTCTCCTTAAAATTATGAAAGAATAAAAGAATGGAAAATAATGGGCTTGGAAAAAGTGCATTGCAGATGAAGGTACCACACACCCTCTACAAAGGCACCCATGAATGAGACACTACGACCCCTTGTATGTCATGAGCCCTATTCCCATTGAGTCTTGACCCCAACCACTTCACCCACTTTACATGGTTTAGATAGGGATCTCTTGGAAACTTTCCTTGACTTAGGGAAAGATCTACCTAATAAGACACCTTTTGAACCCTCCCATATTCAATCTTGACAAGTCACATAGTGTCTTTGATCAATTAATTGTTTGATATAGTGATCTTTGATGCACATGCTTATATGGCTCATTTATTGACTAGATTCACTTATCATGATGTTATGACTTAATATCCTTGGAGGGAATGCTCATTTGTCTTTGCAGGACCTACTTGGTGGAAACTTTTGGAAGAAAAATCCTATCTTGGGCTTCCATGGGGCTACAAGCCCACATGTTGGATTCCAAAGGCATGCATGCTAGCTGAGAAAGATCAGACTTGGAAGGCCTTTAATATGACTTGGACGACATATCCTATCCCCCACATACCAAACATTTTTCCTAGGAGAGGAAAAATTTCACTCATAGAAGAATGATGTCACCTAAGGGGGTTAGGGCTTGGTGGTGAGGTGACATACATTGGCACTTGGATGTTTTGAAGGGACTTTAGAATTCATTATGAAGTAAGTTGTTGGATGCTTGACATGTGGCTTTGGGAAGCCTCTCTCCTCCTCTCTATCAACAACGACCTCCTCTAAATGCCAAAATATCCCCTAAAGGGGTGACATCCTACAAAAATTCGGGTTTTATTTGTGCAAAAGTGAAACTTCAATGAATTTTTTAATATTACTTTGTTAAAGGGGGAAATATTAGGGTTTTTGACCCCTAGCCTTGTGGTTTACCCCTTAATTTATGGACAAGTCACCTTAGTGACATTTTGTATAAATAAGAGATCATGGGCTAATTTTCACTCATGGGCTAATTTTCCATGGTTTTTCCAAAAAAGAGATTTGCTATTTTAAAAATGATTCACCCAAATTCTATAGGATAAAATTATTTTACCTTAAAAATAGCCAAAAAATTATAAAAACTATATAAAATCCTTAGAAATTTGAATATTTTTACAAAAATATCGCCAAACATTTATAGTTGGCATATGAAGGATTAGTAAGATTCACCAAGGTTTCTACATTTTAAAATAATTTTCCATTCTTAAAATCATCCCTAGATCTCATTTGAACATAGCTCTCCCTCTTGTGAGAAGTATTGGTATGAAATTTTTGCTACCTTTGGAAAAATTGTCTCTCTTGGCTCATGTTTATGGTTATATCTTGATGTTGTGGTTGATGGAAGTGATGTTCTAGCTTTGTAAGGCTTATCTCTTGCTATTGTGGTGGATTATCTTGACATTTTCCCTTGAATTGGCATGGTCTTTACAGTCATGCTATCATTTGTTTCAATTCAAGGTTATTGTGCTAGGAGCTAGGTGGGAAGTATAAGGGAATACACCCCCACCATAGTCTTCATCATTTTATGTTTCATGTTAATGGTTAAAAAAGGGTTTTCTAAGATAAGTATAAGGGCATACACCCTCTTAGCTTAAACCCTAGCTAGAGAAACTTTGCCTTTGGGATTAAGAGGTTTTACACCCCCAAGGAAGTAGCTTCTCTAGATCTTTCTTTGCATGACCCCATTAACCCAATTACTAAGAGCACTAGTCATTTCTTATTGCATTAGAGAAATAAAATATTGCATTGGGAAACATGATTTTTGGTCATTTCTACTTCTTGCAAAGTGGATTGTATTCCTTGTGACTTGGGAACCTCACAGCAAATAGGGAGTCCCCATCAAGGGGCTACTTATTGTTTCTTTTATTAAATTTAATCTTCAGCCATTAGGGCTGCAGAAAACCTAACTATTTTGCTTGAATAACTCTCTTATCAACCATTGGATTTTGCTCAAAGTTTGCACACTTATTCTTCTTGGTCTAGCGCACGTTTTGGAAAAATTTGAAGGGTTTTCAGTGCCTGATTTTCTTGTTGTAATAAATTGAATTTTACAGCCATAACGCTGATATAATTTTCTGTAGACAAGTGTTTACAACAACCTTATCTTTTATGCTATAATATTGGTTTTTCATCTTGAGTTTAGCTAGTCATTAACTAGTCTTTCTCTTGTATCTTCTACTTGATCTCTAGCATTTATTGAGAATATTATAGTACCATATTATTGCTGATATATATTGTTATATATTGCTGAAAATTAGGGACAATGATCTTAACTTGTTGATCCAACTAGCATACATCATTGCAAAGTGGTTTTTCTTGTGTCTCGAGCAGGTGTTTCACCATTTACAAGTTACTCAACATGATTGGAAATCATTGAACATTCCCAAGAATTCATTTCACACATTTCACTCCACTTATACTTGACCTCTAGGAGATATACTTTCATCTCTATCCATGTCCATCACATTCCCCCTAGGGTCACCGAGATCGCCTCCCTAGAGTAACCTAGTCACCCTTGAAGTGTGGGACCTACATCGAGGTTAAATTGGGTGTAGGATTCCCAAGTTGTATCACTTTATTTGTGGTTGGGTTGGGATTTTCCCAACCTTCAACTT
>SNQJ01S0069508.1:0-29133 GCA_010110895.2 Picea sitchensis
TCTTCCCAGTTCATTTTCAGACTCTTTAACTAGGGACCATGAATATTTTACACCGGTTTTCCCATCCTCGATCGAGATGCTCTGCCTACTGTATATTCTTCTTTTCCATGTGTATATGGCTGCCTCCAATCGATTTTCCATTTCCAAAGCATTGTGCTCTATTGATAAATCAAGCAAGGAGAGAACATTTTCTGCAGATGAATAATCAACATTGATGGTTCTATAAAGGGCATCTCCAAGGCTTGACTTACCAGTCTGCAAAAAGAAACAATTAGAGATTGATAAATGAACTTTAGAAACATGCACATTTGAGACTGCAAAATGTTATATCCTCCATAACTTGGATATGGGAACCCAACYARKGTTTAATCTAAAAGTGTTTAAAACATAGGATCTTTTTAAGAAGGATGGGATAGTATAGAGACAATTTGGGGAAGGTTTACAACAATTGAAATGGAGAAACAAGAAGAAACAATTGGTTCTCTGTTTAAAATCCAATTGGCCAAGAATGATCATTTGCAGCTAAAGACTAAAATGGCTTGGAAAATTCGAACTCTGAATGATGAAACTGAAATAGGAAGAAAGTTAAATTAAGTCACCATTTCTCCAAGAAGTGCCATGAAACCCAAGAGTTACTATCAAGGTGAGATTTGGTCCACCTTTGAGAAAAAGCACAGAAGAGAAAAATTGGGCGGTGCCCTTAAAACAAAACCAACTGCAGTTTTCCAAGGGTGGAGTTTTGGCCAAAATAACTAGCAACTTTCAAGACAAGATGAGGTGCACACCATCTCGGGAATAGAACAAAAAGATGAGTAACAAACATATTTGTAAGAAAAATCTTCCAATCTTACATAAATATACAATGAATCTCACTTTTCTGGAAAGAAGGTTCACACAGAGCATCTCCATATTGCGAAAAAGAAAATGTTGAGCACTGCTGAGAAGTTAGAACTGAGGAGTGTGTACTTGAGTTCAATCAATGGTCTGAAAAAGGGGAGGACCTTCCAAGCCACAGTGAGAATGTATATACCTGAGAAGCATGGAGTTACATATGACACCTGAGCTTCACCAGCTCAAAACTAAAGAAAACAACTTCCTAGAAATGCAGTTTGCAATCGTTGTCAAACATAATGCAGTTTCCCTCTTTATGGATCTCTTCTACAACAAAATGTTGATTTACCTTATTAAGCGTATCCCAGTACACATCAGGAACCTCCATTTCAGAAAGAACCTTCTCATTTATGGACTTTGCAGCTTTGAAGATCTGACTTATACAATCTCTCTGGTAAAGAAAATTTTTCCTTGTTTCATCTGATAGCCCATTCACAAGTAATCTTGGAATTGGAAACCACCATTTTTTTCCTTTCACCTTGCTCCTATTACCAAAGTCATCTACTACCGTATTACCTCCTTCAGCATACCAAAATTCTGTCTGGCTGATGCTATCCAGAGATTCCTTCAAGCATCACACATTAGAAAAATTAAGAACACATTTAAAATGAGCTTTACAAAGGAGAGCTATCTTGACTGTTAGACAAATCCAGTGACTGAGAACGAAATAGTTACTTACAATCAACATGGCATCCAACTTTCTCAATGCTGGAAGATTCATATGGATGTCAGACCAAGGCCTGGGTGTCGTAATCTAGATATCAATAGAAGACTTGTTAGTCTACACTACTGGAAAGCTCATCAGTTGTCTAATGTAAATGGCTGAATTCCAGTGGCATGACTTGATTTTAATAATTTTTATGTGAGAGAAATGGAAAAACAAATTAAAAGCACTATTTTATTTTTATGAAAACCCAATGCAAATGTCATCCATTCATAGAGTAGTCATTTATTCACAGAGTACATGTTATACCATCGTTACATCAAGAGAACCTTCTCCCTACCAACCGATGAAAGGATACTAAGTGTGGATACAAGGCGAATTATGGTGCAATAACAATGAATATTCCCAGTTATAACGCTCTAAGTTCCTACAGCTAGTTTTAGTCAATACCAACACAGTAGAGAGAAGCATTTCAAAATTGTGAATAGGATCAATATATGCAGAAAAAACCAAACCCCAAAATTATCAATCCACAGAAACAAATATTATAACTAGTAAAAGTGTAAAGATCAATTTCAAAGCCATGTTAATTTAAAAAGAAGAAAAAGTCTGCAAATTAAGAAAGTACAAAATAACCTCATGACCTGCATTATAGCAACCATCTCATTTTCAGATCATACAAAGAAAGATTTTTTTATGACAAATACAGAAAACTATTAAAAATCATGAAGTGGCTCTTAATGTTGCAACGTTAAGATTAAGAGATTGCAAATACAAAAATGAAATATAGACTTGAAGGTCCAATTTTTTTGAAAGAACCTTTACAAAACACTTGGAATCCCTTCAAATCTCAATTTTACACTTCATCTGCAAAATGAGAGACCATAAGACCTCTTTCCATCCGGCTGAAAGTGAGAAAATAGCAATGAAAAATGTTTTTTAGAATCAAATAGGTAGGACACATCTAGGGCTGACATGTGTTTGGCATGTGTCATGTTACTTAGGTCAATACCAACACAGCATGGAAAAGCATTTCATAGTCATGAATCAAATCCATATATATGCAGAGAAAACAAACAAACCCAATTGTCAATCCATGAAAACAAATATTACAACTACTAAAAGAAGTGAAGACCAATTTCAAAGCCATGTTAGTTTAAAAGAACAAAAAGTCTATGCACTAAAATAGGAGAGCACAAAAAAAATTCATAACCTGGACAATAGTAACTATATCCCATTTTCAAATCATCCAAAGAAGGGTTTCTATGGCAAATACAGAAAACCATTAAAAAAGGCAGGCAATTTTGGAATCCATACCCTGTTGTACTGAATTTTGGTGATGTCCAGGAAAGTATGGACTCTGTGGTATGCTTGGTAACTTGTTCTTGAGGTTCAATAGTATATTGTCTGCCCTTTCCATGTACATCTCCTTTCTTCCTAGTTCATTTTCGGACTCTTTAACTAGGGACCATGAAGATTTTACACTGGTTTTCCCATCCTCGATCGAGATGCTCTGCCTACTGTATATTCTTCTTTTCCATGTTTATATGGCTGCCTCCAATCGATTTTCCATTTCCAAAGCATTGTGCTATGTTGATAAATCAAGCAAGGAGAGAACATCGGGCCAAAAAGCTCCATGTTCTTTGGAAATCGGGCAAAGGGAAGATTGAAATCGGGCAAAGGGAAGATTGTAGGCTGTAGCTACCTAGTGTTGAGTGCCCACTGCCCATACCACAAAATCGGGGCGAAATTAAACCATAAACCCCAATTTTACCAAATGGCAGGGCGAAGAAGCTATCATAAATTCCCATATTTCTATAAATTTGGCTAATGGAAGCTTGTTCCTCCAAATTTCAGGGGCTAAATATAATTTGTTTTCCTCTATCCCTCCTAAAAACATGGGCTAATCCTGTACATGATTTTTACACTAAAATAAATTACAGGCTAATGAAATAAGTTTAAAAAAATCACTCTAATACAAAAAATTCGACCAATAAAAAATTAGAGGCCCCTTAATTTCGCCCATGAGCGAAATTTCGCCCCTAAAATCATCTATGGCTGGATGCATACCAAGGGCGTTCCTCCCAACCATATACATTGTTCTTTTGAATCTCAACAACTAGTCACCCATGAGCCAGGGCAATGAATCCACAAGGATGGATCCTAGGATGACTCTACACAAAACAATTAGCTAACAAGCTCTAAGGTTTTCCCAACTACACATCAATCTTGATTTCTAGCTCTCTTCCCCTTCATGTTATACAAACCAAAGAAATGAACCTATTTTTTTTCCATGCAGTCCCTCAAGCTGTTCCAATTTATTTCCAGGGTGCCAGTGCTATTGGTTAGGAATCTCAATGTTGGAAAATCCAAGGATCCTTAGCTGTGATCATTTCTACTCAACATTCCAATGCATCCGTGCACTCAAGCATTCATTTGTTTCCCAGAGTAATCAATAATTCCTCACAACCATATAGCAATGGCTCTCTAGCTCCAATCCTTTTTTTCCATGCCCAAACCAAGAGAACACAATTGAGAAAGAGTGAATGAGGAATTTCCAAAAGAAAAAGTGAATGAATGATTAACCCCCAAAAAACACAAAAGAGTTTTTATATAATTAAGAAAACCAAGAATTGCATGGCCTCCCAAAGAAGCTCATGTAACCACTTTTCCCAACTAAAACCAACATGGGTGAATAAAATAATATTAAAAGACTTATCTCCTTTATCCCCCTCTCTCATGGAATCATAGCCTCTTATCACTTATCCATGTCTATCTTGCAGCCAACAATATTATATGTGTGTGTGTGTGTGTGTGTGTGTACTCCGTCCATTCAAATTTATCATCTCACTAGCCTAAGTTACATTTACATAATACATTCTAGTTAATAGGGGTTAAAATTGAGGATGTTACATACCCCTCCCCTTAATTTTTCATTTTTCTCAGTGAACGACATCATACCAATGTTCTTAATATTACAAATCTAGGCTCCTAGAACTTTAATTTTAATAGGAAATCCATCTAAATGCTTATATATATATATAGGCACTCTGGCCTAAAAAGTTGCATACATAGGAACTCCATCCCAAAATATGCACAAGGATTTTACAATTTACATTTCTGGAAGTAGTTATAAATATCAAGCTCTCATTCCCCATTATCTTTCAAATCCAAAGGAATTATGCCCCCTTCTCTACTCTACAGTCCTTTAGGGTATACCACTTTTGTTCAACTCTTCGGTTCACTCGACCATGAATTCTCAGATTTACATATCTAGGAACTTTACTTGCAATAAGTCCACTAGAATTTCTTTGTTCCATGCCATTTTCATTGAGATCGATTTCCTTCTATTTATCCTCTTCCCGAGCTTTCAACCTCAATATCCAACATCTCATATGTATTACACACATACAGTCATCATGAGATATCATCATAACAATTTCACTCATTAAATGTCAAATTTGTTTTATACTGGAGAACAAAATTTCCCAAGCATGATCTTCCTTCTCATAATTCATTTGTCTCTTGCAGTAGTGAGAAACAATCTTATTTATGGCCTTAAATCCGTAATTTTAAACTATTGTCAATAATTTTAAACTATAATTTCCAAAATTGTTTTATACAGGAAAATAAAGTTTCCCAAGCACAAGGTTTCTATTCATAATGTTTGGCTCTTGCAACAATAGATACCAATATTCCTCATGGTATTACATTATTTCCATATCCAATACCACTCCACCTGCAATTTTTTCAACCTTCACTCAGCCAAAAAACTATCAGTAGTCATGTGCATTAACATTCTATCTCGGTAACCTTTTCAACAACTCAAAAAGTAATCTTAGAATTGTAACAAACTATCCATTCAATCACCTTTAGCTAGTATTCATATTATATATAATGTAACTATCATTCATTATGTATTTTAAACACCACAATTTTTTCATAATGCAACAAATAATTACGAATAAAATAAAAATCGATGTGTCAATACGCATGGCCACATCTACACAATGCATCCCTGCATTGACTACATAATACTACATATTTATGTCATGCATTCCACCATGGTGAGTTGGTAGTTCTTTCCAATGCCTCAAGACATCATCCAAACTCTTCCCAATTACTTTCCCAACTATTTGGATACCTTCCTCCTCAACCCATACACAACACCAGGAACATAATTCCTAAGTTCTTTTTAGTGTTGAAAAATATATTGTTGTCCAAACATTAGATATACAAGAGAAACCATTGAGCACTAACATAGTTCTATAACCCTTACATATCCAAGGTCTCACACATGACTAACTCTATGGGTATTTATTGTTCTAGCAGGAGTATGCCTCCTGATTTGACCCGATTATGATCTCATAACCAATCATAACACAATATGAAACTAAATTTTAACTAAATGAGGTATAGTATCAACAACATTTATATACTCTAGGCCTTTGGCCATTACATATCAATTTAAATCATGAAAATTTAACTGAGGGAATTCTTACCTCAATTCCCTTCAACATTTGTGCATCAAAAGAAACCAAATGCATACACACATGGTTGTTATCAACCTACTTGATTCTACTTGATCAACTAGTATTTTTAGAAGCTCGAAATCGTCCTCCTCCATCCTTTTTATCACCATTCCTACCACCTTCATGGGTATTCACATAGATGGAATTCATAAGAAACAATGACAACCAAATATTTAACCATGCTATATAATTTTTCCAGAATACATAATCCATCGTTGGTCATACTCAATTTCCATAACATCATTATTACATGTATATAGCAACATAATATTCTATGTTCTCAAGCATGAGATATGCATATACAAGAATGTACATATGCACAAATGCACATCCATATGCACCAAGCATTCACTGTCAACATGCCTACTAATGCATATACATTTTAACTTCATTATATGTATCATGCACTCTAGTGCATTTCTATTTCAATTCACTTGTTTATTTATTTATTTATGTCGTAGTTCGTTGTCCTTGAATTTTTTCAGATCCTTGTTTCCTTGTGTTATAGAAAGATTTTCCTCACCCTATCCAAATTTGACCAGAAGGCCTTTTTCCATTTCCCTATGAAAACTTGAAGTCCCTTTTTGTAGTTCCCAAAGCTAAAAATAATAGTTTTCCACATATACGCACCCAAACTATTATACATCATGAATATACATAGGTTGCACCATTACAGCCTATGTACATCAGGTTTTGTGCCCAAAATTTAAAATGGTGTCGTGTTTCCATGTAATGTCACATGATGCATGATCCTTGACCTTCCATATACTAGAAATGATCTGAATCGTCCCTTCAGTTCCATTTTAAGGCTATAAATGGGCCATATCCAAGTTGTGGAAAAGAGAAGAATTCAGCTTTGAGAGAAAAGTTACTCTAGAAAAATTATTCACTTCATATTGAGTCTGCATCCCTTTATCCTTTTAAGTCTGAACACATTGTTCATCCCCCAAGATATTCCCTACTTGATTGAGAACCTCATTGCCTCTATTATATGATCTTTCCTTTGGTGGAGGATTAAAGTGGTGCAGGCCCAGCTGGAAGGGACTTATTTTCTCGGCTCCGAACCGTGCCGACACAGAAGTTTGTAATTCATACGCTTCTGTTGATTACATTTTAATAGAAATACTCTTTTCTCATCTAATTAATGTCTTGAAAATATTTTAATTGTTATTCCATGGGCATATTTGTTATTAATATTGATGGATTATGCTATTGAATGTGATACCTTTATATATTATCACCATATGCTTGCGTTTCTTGGTTTTTGAGGACAAGTTGTAGGTGTATTTCTTTGAGTCAAGCGCTAAATGGTGGAATTCATCGAATGTCTGGAAGAGGTAGGCTATTTATATTGTCTTGTTAGCATATTTGTTTATATAGCATACTTGATATTATAGTTGATTTATGTAGTCATTTCTGTTGTTTTTGGTTTAACCCATGCCATAGAGAGATTTTCCTCGTAACACCTTGTGTTCTCTCATTCTACTCATATACACTATTGTTCCCTAGTCTAAACACTATACATCTAAGTTCCACTTGGCCATTCTTCAATCCAACCAATGTATTTTGTTGGTAGCATCTTCTCTTAGGCAGACATATCCAAACTTTACCTTTATGAAGCATTACAATTCCTTGGAATGAAGTAGCTCACAACATTCCATCACTCTACTACCACAACATCCTTGAATCAACTTAACCATAATAATTCTGCATCCGTACTATTACTTCTATCTATCCATTGGATTTTCCAATTTTGGGAATAACTCTCTTCACTTAATTTAACGATTCCCCATGAAGCCATACTTTTCCCATTAAACACCATTCCCAATGGAAGTCTATTTCATTTAGTGTCACTTTTCAAGTGAAAGAACTTTCATTATTATATCCCCGATTTATTTGCATTGGTATCCCACTTCCACTATGAAATTTGATATCAAAAGTGGTTTTATTTCTCTAAGTACTTTTAGACAAAGTAGTTAAATCATAGCTAAGAAATCCTTCCCTGACACTCCTTTTCTTGGCCCATAGAGATGATTCACACATCACCTCCTAAGCCCCTTATTCTCTTTCACATCAATCTTGCAACTATATACACATCTCTACCTTCAAGGATATGGAGTCTTACGTTAACTTTCTATACCTATTAATGAAATTCTTCATCTGTTGGCTTCATGTCCTATGTGAGAATTCTTTCTGTTGTTCCTTACAATTCACTCATACTATGTAGCAGTTGACTAACAATTATTTTGTTCTACTATTATTGAGTTATTTATCCACTTTTCATTACTTCCTTGTAGCTCTTTCTTTCCTCAACCAACTTATACAAGATATTCAATGATTCTATGTCATATTCTTGCAAGTAATAACTACTTTGGTGTTCAAATGAACTTTCTATTTTATAACCTGTGTCATCTCCAAGATCAATTTATTTCCCTTCCTCTTTCCATTACCAGGCTATTAAACTTTTCAAAAGTTCCTACATACCTTTGAATAGGCACTAACGTGATCCTATGAAACCTTTTCTCACCAATTAATGACATATGGATTGTACCTATAACATTTGGAAATTTTTTCCCCAAAATTAACAATATTTGGGAAATCTTCCTTTTTAACAATTGCAAGGTTCACACAGCTCAATTTCCCTTTTCCTATATATTTATATAATAACCATATGCTCTCTCAGATAATTCAATCCTTTTTTCATATTATCCTTTGGATTAAATTTCCAACGCCTATACTCAAGCCTTATTCTGATTTCTAAGTTGAAATCTATGGTTCTCCAAAATCAACAATTCTCTCTCTCTCTCTCTCTCTCTCTCTCTCTCTCTCTCTCTCTCTCAGCACCTACAAGCCACCAAATGCCTTCTTTAATGTTTTTAGAACAATGTGATGACTAGCTCAAACTTCTAGGTAGATAGATTTCTTATCCTCTTTAGTATCTTTCCAAAAACTATTCATGTCCCTTAAACTGATCTCTACGATGAAAGTTACGACTCTCTGAAATCAACAGTTCCATCCCTTTTTTTGCACCTTTTTTCGTAGGTACAATAAATCTCAGAGGTCAAATTCTACCCCTTGTAGAAGAAAATTTGACGAGAACCAACAAAACTTGTATTTCATGCACATATATTATTTAGATTTGTGAACAAAAAAAAACTTTCATATTTGGAATTGGATGCTTCAACAATATTCTACAACAATATAGAATCTACAACTTTATCCTTTTTTCAAATAATTTCTTGACTTTGAATTTTTAGCAAAACTGGCTATCTTTCAATATGTGCACTTGTAGAAAAAATTCAGTAAACCAAAGTTGTCTATGATGATGAGTATATAAAATGTCAAGTAAAGATAATTTTATGGTTTTTTGATATAGGATCACTTTTCATCTAAAAATCCTGAAAATCCCCCAAAAGTTCATTGGAATAATGGATTTTGTCCTATTCCATTCCAAACCCCTTATATTTTACTTAATTCCTCTTTGGGTTATTTCCATGTCTTCTCATTCGACTCTCTCCAAGAATTTTAGTTTAATCTAGATCTATGTTAATGATCTAGACCCAGGTCTTTAAAAACCAATGTTTTGCAATTTTGAAAAATCCAAGTAGAAATGGGCAGTGGCCCTATCTGGTGCTTTTGTATATCGCCTCTCTTCAGATAAAAAAAAAAAAAAAAAAAGTTTCTTCGCAATATGACTTAAAATACTCTAGTTATGAACAAAATAGTCTCTCCTAAATGATAATCTGTTGATTTGGCATCGACGTGACATTTCCATGGAAGAAGATGTGGCACTAAAATGGCATCGATCACCAACCACCAATCACTTAGGAATTCTTCCCTTTCTCCTCACTTATACATGCTTCCGGTCCACTCCACTAGGACAACAGACCACTGATCATCCCACACAACTTCTATATGATTCTTTCCAGCTCCATTCTGGTCCATCGGGCCACTGACCCACCAGGATTCTCCAAAAAGGTTTCTACAGAGTCCTTCCAATTGATTTCAGTCTGGTTCACCCCCCACTAGCCACCACATTCAAGCTTCCATATATTGTAGTTCATTCCACGGGTCCACCAGGCCATTAGCCCACTGGTGTTATAGAAACAATTTCCTCACCCTCTGCAAAGTTGCTCAGAAGGCCTTTTTCCATTTCCCTATGAAAACTTGAAGTCCCTTTTTGCAAATCCCAGGGATAAAAACAATGTTTTTCCACATATACATGCCCTAACTATTATACAACATGAGTATACGTAGGTTTCACCATTACATCCCATGTACATCCGGTTTTGTGCCCAAAATTAAAAAAAAGTGTTAGGTTTCCATGTCACGTCACTGGATCCATGATCCTTGACCTTATATATACTGGAAACATTCTGACTCGACCCTTCAGTTCCATTTGAAGGCTATAAATGAGCCATATCCGAGCTATGGAAAAAAAGGAGAAGAATTCAACTTTGAGAGAAAAGTTACTCTGGAGAAATTATTCACTTCATATTGAGTCTACATCCCTTTGTCCTTTCAAGTATGAACACATTGTTCATCCCCCAAGCTCTTCCCTATTTGATTGAGAAACTCATTGTCTCTCTTGTATGAGATTTCCTTTGGTGGAGGATTGAAGTGGTGGAGGCCTAGATGGAAGGGACTTAGTTTCTTGGTTCCGAACCATGCCGACACGAAAGTTTGTAATTCATTCACTTATGTTGATTACATTTTAATGCAAATACTATTTTCTCGTCCAATTAATATCTTGAAAATATTTGAATTGCTATTCCATGGGCATATTTGTTATGAATGTTGATGGATTATGCTATTGAATGTTCTAACTCTATATATTATCACCATATGCTTTCATTTCTTGGTTGTTGAGGACAAGTTGCAGGTGTATTTCTTTGAGTCAAGTGCTCAATGGTGGACTTCATCGAACGTTTGGAAGAGGTAGGCTATTTATCTTGTCTTGTTAGCATATTTGATTATATAACATACCTGAGATTAGAGTTGATTTATGCAGTCATTTTTGTCTATTTTGGCTTACCCCTGGCCATAGAGAGATTTTCCTCGTAACAACCAGGGAGATCACCACCACTCTGCTTCTTCTATATGACTTAGTCTGGTCCACTAGACACCAATCCTTCTCCTTGGTACTTCTATGAGTTTGGTCCATTATACTACCTTTATGCATCCGTATCGACCTCTGCACCAAGCCTCTAATGACACGTGGTGGTGAATGAACCCAATCACGGGTTGATGTGGCAGTTAAAACACAAGATAGGAACAAGATACACATTGTTTTGTCTCTTTGTGCTTCATGCACAAGTCATAAAATGTTCCCTTTTGCTAATAAAATAGTCAATCCAACCCCTCCCAATGCATGTGGTATAAAGAAAAAACAACAAATTACATATCTACGACTTTAGATCCATGCATGGCTTGATCTACAACTTATGTTCACTGGAATTCTGAGAGGCATATCTCTCAATGTTGATGCCCAAATTGAGCAAATGAAGGCTCGATGGAAATCCAATGCCATGAGAAATCACTTGCACATGGTTTCAATGGTTGGAAAGAAAACGTTAAACCACAAAATACTCCTCTTTGACATTTTTCCATAGCAATATGAGAATTTCACCCAAAACAAAATCCTCATGAAAAACACTATGTTGTCTTGTAGCAGGCCCTTGAAGGGTTGGCGTTGTAACCTACAACTATGATACCACTTTGTAACACACCTGAGCACCTAGATGAGCCACGCTACCTCAAAAATCCCACTTCAATAATGCTATGAATACCACTTTGTGACATGCCCACCATTAGGACACAAAAATATTCACTATTATACCAATTTTAATGAACCATGAATAGAAAACTTAAAACGATTTTCTTGAATACTGATATGAAGCATACTCATTTCCTGGGTACTTTCAAATTCACCCTCTTAGGTTGATTTTGAATTGTTGTTCCAATATTTAATTAATAAATAACATGAATCTAAAGCATGCAATTAACCAGAACATGCTAAACCATAAAATAGCATTCTTAACAACATGTCATTCACAACATTAATAGAAAACAAGCATAACATAAATACATAATCTCATAGATAATAATAATAAATAGAGGAATATAAATATACATAAAACACGTAGAGCACTTATCCTTAAACAATTCACCAATTGAATGCAGACTAAGAACATTCCTCCCAACCATAAACATTGTTGTTCCAAATCTCAATAGTATGTCACCCCCGAGCCAAGGCTATGAATCCACAAGGATGTGTCCTAGGTCGAATCTACACACAATAGTTAGCTAAGAGGATCTCAGGTTTTCCCAACCACACAACAATCCTAATTTCCAACTATATTCCCCTTCATCTTGCACAACCCAAATAAATGAACCCCTTTCTCTACCATGCATTGCCTCAATCTATTCTAATTTCCTTCCAGGGCTCTTGTGCTACTGGTCACAAATCTCAATGTTGGAAAATCCAAGGATTTCCAGCTATGAACTGTTATATTAAACATTCCAATGCATCCAAGCACTCAGGCATTCAATCCTTCCATGGATAAACAATAATTCCTCACCACCATCTAGAAATGTATCTCTACTTCCAATAATTTGTTTCCATGCCTATACAAAGAGCGCACTATAGGATTAAACCACAATCCAAGACCTAATTGTGATATGGAAACACTACACTAGATAATTGCAAAAGAGAGAGAGGAGAGAGAAAAATATTATCAATCTTCACACACAAGAGACAAAGAAACCAACTATAATCACCATGTATTAATCCTTGATAATGAGTACAATATATAAGACTCTCCAATGAGGAGTAATGCACACTAGGTTGGGATTTCCATGTGCATGCTCAAGTAAAAAGTAACTTCTCCCAATAGAAATAATTAACTAAAGTCAAAAGTTACTAATAATAAGAAAAGGTAAGAAATATAGGTGCGAACTTAGTGAGAACTCTACATGAATTCAACATGCATTCCATAATAGAAAAAATCTCCTATAATAATACTAGAGTCCAGGAATGGAACTAAAGTCCTAACTGAGTGAGAATTTGATAATTATGGAAAGTCACTAAATAAGTGAACTGAGTTAACTCCAAGTATTATATGGGTAATGCACAGTTCCATAGGAGGCTATTATTATTACTAAAGTGTGCTCTATAGCCATGAATTAGGAAATATCTCCTAAAATTAAGGAAATAGGAATTATCTCCTAAAAAATAGGAATTTTCCTAAATTATGGTGGCTTAAAATAGGAATTGGCCTAATGGTAAGTAAAAAATAGGAATTTTCATAATGGTGATTTATGAGCCCATGGTTTTGGAAACCCATGGTATTTTCCCATGGTATTACATATAGTAATCCACCGACTAAAAATAGACCTGCTATAAATAGAAGTCCTCCTAAATAGTAGGAAAAATGGAAAAAATGAGTATGCCACTAAGTATGTAGTTGAGCATGTACCCCAACACCCCCCCTGAAACACAACTTGGGTGTGCACAATCATGAGTCCCGAAAATATGAATCCATGTTAGGTACTCATGTATAAGTATAGATGGATAAAAATTGAACAAAAGTGAGGTAAAGAGGGAAAACCCAGTGGGAACAAAACACCCCCCTCAAAATATGTTGCTAACTAGAAAAGAATGCTAACATGTTCATCTACTAAGATGATGTATCCCTTAATCCTAGAATGTCCCTCAATGAGACAAAAACAAATTCAGTGAAAGACTTTGTGAATATGTCTTCCACCTTCTCTGAACATGGATAGAACTGAATATCAATGACTCCATCATGAATCTGTCCTCGAATAAAGTGCATATGAACCTCGATGTGATTGGTCCTCTTCCTCTGAACTAGGTCTCTACATAGATTGAGAGTACTATTATTATCACACCATATAACTATCAGATGATGAAAATGAACTCCCATATATATATCCTCATTAATATATCCATGTAAGAATTCATTCTTCACATCCATATGGTGTACCTCCCACTTTCTATCTACTGCAATAGATAGAGATGACCGAATGGAATCAATCTTGGAAACCAGTGAAAAAGTCTCCTGATAGTCAATGCCTTGTACCTGTGAGAAACCTTTAGATAATAACCAAGAATTATAATTTGTAATTTATCCATCAACAACTCTCTTTTTCTTGATAATACACTTATATCTAACAAGATTCATGTTGGAAGGTAGAGGAACCAACTCCCATGTGTTTTTCTCTATCAAGGAATTGTACTCCTCTTTCATAGATTCCTCCCAATGGGGGTTTACTTTAGCCTCTACATAAGACTGAGGATATTATATAAGTACCATATAAAAATAAATAATAATTTTTTTATCCATAGTAGTAAAATATTTTGAAGGCTCCACAAACTAAGATTTGGTTCTCCGTGGATCAGCAAGATCACCCACTAGATCACCTACTTCTTGAAGAGTCTGGTGTGCTCATCGTGGTAGACACTATGGAGCTGAAAATTATTTCTACCAATCAGAATATCAGATATAATATATTTATATATATGATCAGAAATTTTATTATAATAAGTCTCACAAAGTTCTACAACTAGTGGCGTTGGAGATGGAGGTGTTGACTGCTCCGGAAGTACTTGTGAAGGACCCTATTAAAAATTAACACTCCTTTTAATGAATATTGTATATAAATTAGTATCTAATAGCTTGTATCCCTTCACTCCCTCTATATATCCAACAAAATTTTACTCCTTACTCTAATCTTCCATATATTTCCTCCTATCGGAAGAGATCTTAGCCCATGCACGAGAACCAAAAATCCTGAAGCGAGTGACTTCCAGTTTCTTCTCGCTCCAAACCTCATATGGAGTGACTACCTTGACTGATTTATAAGGAATTATGTTATGAATGTAGGTTGCAAAACTGATAGATTCATCCCATAACTTTGGAGATAGTTCTCTAGCATGCAACATACAATTCCCCATCTCTTTCAATGTCTTGTTCTTTCTCTCTACTACCCCATTCTGATGTGGAGTATATGGAATTGTTTGTTGCAACTCTATACCTAATTCTGAACAAAGATTCTCAACATCCTTATTCACATATTATCCTCCATTTTATGTACGAAGCTTCTTAATATTCTTCCCTATTTGGTTCTCCAATAGATTCTTCAAATATTTAAGACACTCAAAGACCTCATATTTTAATTTGATAAAGCAGACCCATGTATATCTCAAAAAATCATCAATGAAAGTAAAAACATACTTAGATTTGTTGATTCAATGTGGGAAAGGACCTGTAATGTCAATGTGAACCAACTCTAGAAGTGATGATTCCCTCCATGCTTTACCTGTGTTGAACTTCTCCTTAGGATGTTTTCCTAGTATGAAGCTCTGGGAAACTCCATCTATGTACTCAATGTGGGGTAATCCATCTACCATTCCATCCTTAATAATATTATCTAAATATTTAAAATTCAGATGGACAAAAATCTCATGCCACAACTTGGACTCTTCATTAACATGTGTTATAAGAGATACATAATCAAATTTATGGGTGAAGTGAGAGAAGGTGTACAACCTGGAATGGTGATTTACCTCACCAACATAAATTTTTGAACCATCTGACAAGTCAGAAATAATAACTGAGTCTGGAGTGAACTCCACCTTCTTCCTTGAACCTGGATGAGTTATTTGATAGATGGAGAGAAGATTCATTGAAATCTTCAAAAGATGAATTACATCGTAAAATAATCCATGGTATATATTAACTCTACCCCTACTACACACCTCTGTAGGAGAATCATCTCACATGAAGATCGGTGGTTTGGAACAAGTCTCCAAGTATGATAAAATTCTATGCGATGAGGTCATGTGATGGGAAGACCCTAAATCAAGAACCCGCACATTAGGAGAATATGAAATATAGATTAATGCATGACCATTACCTGTTTATGATGATGGCCTTTTTCTTGCATTATTTGGAATACAATCCTCGAGGTCATGTTTCTCAAGTGTTTTTGCCATGATATCTATAGTGTTTTTCATGCAAATAACTCTCAAGATGGAACCCCCTATTACAATAGGAACAATTTGTTTTCTCCTTCTTTCCTTTTGATTCTTTGGAACTTGAACTCTCATCTGTGGAATTTTTCTTACCTTCCTTATTTTTCTCTTGGGTCTTATTACCCTTGTTCTTCAGCTTATTCATTTTTTAACTTCCTTGAGATGTAAGCGCGTGGGGATTGGAATTTTTGACTGCCCCTATTTGAATGAGATTTTTTTTCTCATGGATAGGTGACTCCATGAAATCATCTAGGGATTTCATATTCCATGTAGACCCCATAGATAACCTGGTAGTATGAAAAGAAGAAGTGTAGATAGAATAATTTGGTCCTAGTTTTGTTCGAATTGAAAAGATTACTTTTTCATATTTATTATCAATTCCATAGGCCTTAACATGAGAATTTTGTTTTTTAAACTTAAATAATTAGTATTGTAGGGTGTCAAAATATCTTGGATTCAATGCTTTTATATCATTCTCCAATTGATGACCTCTCAAGTTGTCTTTCTTTCCTAGAAAATCCTTCAACTTTGTCCAAACATAGTTAGGAGTCTTGAAAATATCGACATGAAAGAGGAGATCTAGAGAGATGCTCAAGAACAATATCCCCTAGGATTCATCCATTCTATTGAAGTATTTTTATTTCTCTATGGAAAAAGTAGGCTCGACTTCAATCCCCATGGTGATCCTACACAAACCCTTGCTTCTAAGTAGAATCTCTATCTCGGGCTTCCACTCAATGTATTTGAAGGGTGTCAACATCACTGAAGAAAATGGTTGATCCATAGTTCTCTATGGGTTGTCCAATATGATCTATAAACCTACAATAAAAGTGAATAATCCCGCACAATAATGTCTTTGATACCATGTAGTATTAAACCACAATCCAAGACCTACTTTTGAGAAGGAAATATTACACTAGCTAATTGCAAAAGAGAGACAGGAGAGAGAAAAATAGAATCAATATTCACACATATGAGACTAAGAAACTAGCTATAATCACCATGTATTAATCCTTTATAATGAGTACAATATTTAAGACTCCCCACATGAGGAGTAATGCACACTAGGTTGTGATTTCCATGTACATGATCAAGTAAAAAAGTAACTTCTCCCAATAACAACAATTAACTAAAGTCAAAAGTTGCTAATAATAAGAAAAGGTAAAAAATATAGGTGTGAACTTAGTGATAACTCTACATGAATTCAACATGAATTCCATAATAGAAAAAATATCCTAGAATAATACTAGAGTCCAAGAATGGAACTAAAGTCCTAATTGAGTGAGAATTTGGTAATTATGGAAAGTCCTTAACTAAGCAAAGTGAGTTAAATCCAAGTATTAGTTGGGTAATGCACACTCCCCTAAGAGGATAATATTATTACTAAAGTGTTCTCTATAGCTATGAAATAGGAAATATCTCCTAAAATTAAGGAAATAAGAATTATCTCCTAAAAAATAGGAATTTTCCTAATGGCGGCTAAAAATAGGAATTGGCCTAATGGTAGCTAAAAATAGGAATTTTCCTAATGGTGGTTTATTCACCCATGGTATTTTCCCATGGTATTACATATAGTAATCCACCAGCTAAAAATAGACCTATTATAAATTGACATGCTATAAACATTAGTCCGCCTAAATAGTAAGAAAAATGGAAAAAATGAGTATGTCACTAAGTATATAGTTTAGCATGTACCCCAACACACATGAATGGGAAAGAATTAATGAGGAATTCCCAAATGAATGAGTGAATGAATGATTAACCCCAAACAAGCCAAAAGAGGGTTTATATGATTATAAGAACCAAGAACCACATGGCCTCCCTAAGAATCTCATGTAACCACTTCTCCCAAGTAAAACCAAAATGGGTGAACAAAATAATAATAAAAGAGTTATCCCCTTTATCCCTCTCTCTCATGGGATAATACCCCCCTATCTCTTGTCCTTGTCCTTATTTCAGAAAACAATGTATTTTATTAATATATAGACATTGTCCTTTCATATTTACTGGCTCACCATCCTAAGTCACATTTACATAATACATTATAGTTCATAGGGATTAAAATTGGGGATGTTACACCTTTAAATTTACTTTTCATTCCATTATCCACCATGTGTCTATAGTTTCATTATATGTCGAGAAAAATTTCATATGATTACAATACTTAGTCATTTTTATGACTTGTGTGTGTTTCCTTATGCTCTGTAGAGATTATCTTTTAAAACCACTACCCCACACTTCACACAAAAACTTCCCCCACACAAGTCGTGTTATGCACATGAAAACACTTCGTTATTTTCAAAATTTTCTTTAGTGAGGAGATCCCAACACTACCCTTCTCTCCCCACAAATCATCTCTCCAAACAAATTACTATTCCACACCTATGCCTCTTCCATAATACACCCTTCATACTACAAATGTATACTCTTTACTTAGCACTTCGATTTTTATGGTTATTCAAAAATATTTCTATTCCCTATCCTCTAAACAAACCTCACTGTTTCACACTTAAACTCCTGCACAACTATTGTGTGAAGAACATTGCACATTCCTCTCCCTGCACACATTAATCACTCCATACTTCCACACAACTAAAAATTTAAAGGATTGATTTCTCTCTACCCCTATTCCATATTTAGTGAAATTTGTGTTGTATT
Source organism: Picea sitchensis (assembly GCA_010110895.2). Classification (NCBI taxonomy): domain Eukaryota; kingdom Viridiplantae; phylum Streptophyta; class Pinopsida; order Pinales; family Pinaceae; genus Picea; species Picea sitchensis. Next base: position 18,803 of record SNQJ01S0069508.1, read on the forward strand.
ATCATGCACATTGCACACTTTTTGAGGCTCATTTATGACTCACAAGGAAAAAAAGGTTATTCGAAGTTAATGTGAATTAATTATTTCATTTTCCCATAAATCCCTTTCTTTTAAAACTAACTTTCATTTATGGTTTGCACATGTCCCAAAGGAAATTGTTAGTGATGAAGGGATGTTATATTAAATTTTATTCATGAGTTTATCCTTTTCAACAACTCAAGATCCTAATTCAAAAGTAATAGTGCCTCAAATATCAAAGTGCATTGGAAGAATAAGAAGAATGGAAACTAAAAAAAGAAAAGAGACTTTTGTGTAGACATTGTCAATTCGCTCATGCGGCAAGACAAGGAATTCCATTGGTTAGTTTCATATTAGTGGTTCTTGATCCTAACTCCTGATTAGAAGCTTAAAAATAAAATTTGGATGATTGGCATAGTGAATGTTGGTTACATGCCTGAAGTTTTTGTATTTCAAGGAGCTAGTTTCCTAGTGTTCTCGCCGGTTTGATTCAAAATGTAGAATGATTTGAGTAGTAGTCAAAGGAAAAAACTCGTTCCTACTAAATCCCAAAGTTTCCAAAAGGATGCTCCAATTTCCCGACTCCAACAAAAGTATTAATCTTCTAGACAATGATTGTTTCTTGGATTCCTACGTTGGTGGGGTGAATTTGTTGAAGGACTTCATGGCTCCATCAACAAAAATGCTAGCTGATCTTTAAGCCATTCATATACCTTTGTTAGTAGAGTTGTATCAAGAGTTTTCATGGCTATTCACACATTTTATGGGATGATATTCTACATCTCACATTCCCAGGATACATTTCTTAAATATTTTATATACATGTTGATCGAAGAATAGCCAGTAAAGATAAATCCAAAGGCAAAGGATTTTCTCAAGGGAAAATGATTTTGTGTGCACAAAGTAGAAAAAACTTACATCAGGTTGTATGCATATGATTTAAGCTCATTTTATCTCCCTACATATGTCTGTGATTGGTATTTCATTGTTGAAGTCTACAGGTAGTGCAAAACATGGTCTACTCCTTTTGGTAAAAATAAAAAGAGACAATTCATTTCCCTACCCTTTAATGTAGGCAATGTGACAATAAGAAGTTCCTCCCATTTAATATAATTTTATGCAACACTTAATGCATTTAACTTGAAGGAAGCATAACCCCTCAAAGGTTTTTACCTTGAAGGGTTAATTTCTGAACATTTGGTGTCCATGAGATATAGAAACCTTTTCACAAGGGTTGCATAAGTAATCGATAGCAATGACCCAAATACTCCTAAGAATAAAGAAAATGAAATATGAAACGATGACTTGGTCACTGAGATTAGTTTAAATACTCAACATCAATAGACTAGAACAAGGAAAATAGGGAAAATTGCAACTAATGTCAAATCCTCTTCTTCTCCCCATCCACATAGGAGTTCCTCCTCTACATAGAAGAAACAAGAATCAAATGTAAGAAGAGAAGATAATAATGAAGTATTTGTTGGAAGATACAATGAAGATGAGCCCCCTCATGATAACATTGAAAAGACACATGTTTCATAGTCTAAGAGAAAGAGAAGATCAAGTAAGAAAGGTTCTTAGAATTCTAGAGGACCTAGAGATATTGTGGATATGGAAGTCGACAATGCCACTATACCCAAATGGGTAGCATTACGGATGGATGAAATTCATAATATATCATAGGAGTTGGCCAAACAAGGACCAACTATTTTTGAAGAGCATTATTTAACACTGCATAATGCCATAGTATAATAAGGAAGAAATAAAATTGCAGATATTAAAGATCCACATTAAGAATAAGAAAATAACTCAAAAATTGAATTCATAAGTGGATGTTTTAGGAGTCAGACCTTTGGGACTCCTTAAATTTCATATCACCATTGGATATGCACTTTCTCACTCTATTTCATAGAAATATCTAGAAAATATTATATTAAAAATAATAATAACTGAACTCGAGGACACATTGAGTCCTAAACCATTGCTTTCAAAACCATTATCTATTATTTCTCCAAATAAAATTCCTCAGAGTACACTAGGGACATCGACACACATAAATAAGGCCACCAAGTGGTTGAAAAGACTAAGATTATATGTCGCTAAAAACATCAATAAACAACTTGATATTATTTTAGAAGCCTGGGAAGTCATTACAAGTTTAAGGAACCTATCACAACGAATCACCACCTTTATGGAGTATTTGCAAAAGGACCTGGAACATGATGAAATTGTTTATAAAAATTCTTTAAGTCATTTTTTTGTGTAGGTGTCAAGTTTAAGTGATTTCCATAGAAATCAATGAGATTTACCTTCAAACCACAAAATAAAATAAGTGATAGTAGGCTAGTTAGAAAGAACTCAAATGTTATGATCCAAAATGCTCAAAATATAAAAAAATATTAGAAGTACACACCATGTATAGAATGTCAACATGGAGCACAACTCCAATATAGATAAGTTACACAATAAGTCCTTAAAGAATAGGGGAATCCCCTCCAAATAGCCAATTACCTTTCATACTTCACAATTAACATCTCAATAATGAATACATGATCTCTTATATATAGTTATTCACACTTGCACATGAGGCCCCTTTATCACTAGGCCAAGCCTATTACATGTTTATTTAGCCATTACATGTACATTTAGAACCATATATTCCCCCCCTTGGGGTCATATCATATACATTTAGCCATATATATGCCCCCCTTGGGTGGGTCATAACATAGTACCCTCCTTCAAAAATATTTGTCCTCAAAGCTTTGCATTTAAAGGCTTCACATGTGATGAAACCAAGTAATATGACTTTATTATGTTCCTTCTTTCTTCATTCCATTGTTGATGATCTATCCATCCAAAATAAATTCTTTTCGGTATTAATCCTTGGTGTCTAGTTGTTGAAGAATTTTCTTTCCTTTGATTCCATGTATTTTTGTTGAATCTTATCCAATTTGTAGTCATTGTTGGTCTCTGATAATAACTTGTTGAAGAGTAGTTTGGTGATTTCTTGTTCCATGAATATTGACATGTATTCCATCTTCTTCCTTCATAATGTTTATATCGTTCTTCTTTTCTTCCTTGAAATGTTTCTTGGTAATGAGGGTGTCGATACAGTTTCATATTTGATGGTCTTCCTTCACTTTGAACATGCATTTCATCTGTCTTATTTTCAATGATAATGGAATCCTTGATCATATTTTCTTGGTCTTTTATTACTCTATCCTTCAAGATAATACCATCATATTTGGCATGTACATCCCCTAGATGGAGTTCAACTTCTTCAAGTATATTTTGTTGACCTTCTTGAATCTTGTCTTCTTTCTCTTTTTGAAGCTTCAATGTGATACCATCTAACAAATTATGACCTCTTTCTTCAATTCTGGCTTGCATTTCTGACTTTACCTCATCTGTATTTAAGGATTCCTCAACCTTCTTGCAAATTTCCTCTTGCAGTCTTTTGGTAGATTCTTCATCCACGATTCTTCTTTCTTCTTTATTTTGACATTTCTTCTTTATTTTGACAATTCTTCTTTTATTATTTCAATCTCTTAATCTCATCCAATATTGTTTTAGTATGGCTTCGTAATCTACATATCTCTTCATCTTTCGTTTTCAAAACTTCTCTTGATTCATCTTTTTCCCACTTTCCTTTACTAGTATTTCTTGCTTTAGGTTCTTAACCTCCTTAATGAGTGATACATTAAGGTATATTATCTTAGATAGATCCTTACACTTGTGCTTAATCTCTTCCTTTATTTCTTTTTATTCACCTTGAATTATATACATTTCCTCTATTTTTGTATCTCTAATCCATTTATCTAAGAAGACTTTTTCAAATTATTCCCATGTGCAGTGCCATCTAGTATTTTGATCAACACTCATCCACCACTTCCAATTTTCATAAAAAAATAATCTCTTGTTTTCCTAGGAGTCATATTGTATTCTTTTACCAACCTCAACCATTCCATAAAATTGATTTCATCTTTATCTTCATCTCCTATAAATTTAGGTATTTCCATTTATTCTTATTTGAGGCCTAACCCCAATCCATGAATTCCAACCTACGTATATTAAGGATAAATGTCTCAAATAGTTATACTCCTTGTTCCAATACAATATTCTATGTTTTATATTTCCAATGGATTTTGAATCAGCTCAATCAGACATTCCAATCAAAATTTATGATAGTTTTAATTAAGCATACATTTGAAACCTTGATTTGGAGTCTATCCTCGTGGCTGACCTTACTTATGATGTATCTCTGCAATTTCATCCCTTCTTAGTATGAAATTGTGACCTGTAGTACTCTGAAATTTCTTCTTTGAAATTCCACAGGTCTGACCAAAATTGGATGTGCCAAGCGGAAGTTATGGTAACTTCCCCACACCTTGCTGAGTTTTGGCCTTTCCACGATATTTCACTTGTATAGAGTGCTCCGCACAAAATAATTGATATAGAATTTTGAAAATTGTACAAGAAATACTACAGATTGTCCACTATGCAATGCAACTAGTCTAAATCAATTTGGATACTCTAGGAAGAATTTATGATTGTTTTACCTGAACCACCTGCTTGAGATTAGTCAATAGGACTAGTTAGATACCCTGTATTCCACAGGGTGTATCTACAAATGTAATATGAACTAGAAGATGAAATTTGTATCATAGATATATTGATAATTTCTATGAATATCCTCCAAATTTCAGGGTGTGAAATGTTACAGAAACAAGTTTATAGCGAAAATTGCATGATGACTAAATTCAAAATGATTCCAGAACCGTATCTTACATGGGATATATACAAAATTATAAGACCTCAGGAGATGAAATTTGAACACCACATACCTTGATCCATATCCTAAATATCCTCCAAGGGACTCGTTCTGAAATTTCATGGAAAAAAAGTTATAGCAAAAATTCCAAGGTGTCTCAGATGTAGAAACGTAACCCCAAGACCTTGAGATTTGATACCAAATGTTATGATCCAAAATGCTCAAAATATAAAAAAATAACATAAGTACACACCATGTAAAAAATGTCAACATGGAGCACAACTCCAATATAGATAAGTTACATAATAAATCTTTAAATAATATGGGAACTGTTGGTGTCTAAAGATGTCCTAAAACCAATATTAGTTTAACATTAATTTATCAACCCGAAGATTCGTCTTTTATCTCAAGAATATCAGCAAATTCTATGCAAGTAGCGTAAAATCATGTAGCTACACCAAATCTGATTTCATCAACAATCAAGTTCCTCAAACGTTCACCAAAGATTCTAAGAACTAAAGGAAATTGAAATATGATTACTAAGATGCTGTGAAATGGAAAGGAACTAATTAATCTATTGAATTCACTTAACTAGAAAGAAGTAATTGAATCTAACTAAGGACTTGCAAAATTAACTATCAATTATGAATTCTGATTATTGGAAAGGAAATGCCAAATTACTCTATCTGCGGAAAGAAACAACAATTATAATCTAATCGGAAGGGATAACTAATGTAACTTTTACTGAAAGGAACAACTATTGTAACTTTAATCGAAAGGAACAACTATTGTAACTTTAACCGAAAGGAACAACAATCGTAAATCTAAGGAAAAGGAACAACATGGATGAAACTGTGAGGAATTGTCAAGCAATAACTTCAGAAATGGAAATCATAACGGAAATCATTAATAACTAATGGAAATGTCTGTCTTCTATACACAAACAATCATAAAATCATTAATACACATATGCATTTATCCTTGGCTATTGTAAAAGAGATCTGAATCACAAAATAGAAATCAAACTTCAAACTGGTACAATTACAGAACAAGACAGTAGCTCCTTCAGACTGGGACCTCGGTCTTCAGAAGTACTGCTACGAGAAACTCAGAGCATGGAAAAGATAAAAACACTCAAAACTTTCATTGATTCCATGGCTGGTAAAACATTTACAAAAACTGCTTGCACAGAACAGTTCTGAATCTAATTACTTGAATGTGTTTTTTCCTTGTTTTTTCTGGATCTATTACCCTCTTATATATTACAATAGTTTGGGTAAATCAAGCTATACCGACGATCGAAAGATCCTCAGGATTGCTTTACTATTATAAAATTACAATATAGAAAATGCATTATCTTCAAACTGCTTTGTGCCTAAAAGGTCTTCAACCTTCAATATCTTGCGCATAGCCAAAATCTCTTTGGTTATCTTTGACAGTTATTTATCCAATTCTGTAACAAAATCAAACCATTCCAATCGTAACTTAGAATCTATTTAATAAAACTTTAATAACAACCCTAAGAGACATATTAATCATATTCTTTCCTATCTAACCCTAATTATCTAAAGATTCAATCAAAATCATATCATGAACTGTGGGAAAAAGGAAGATATTTATACCTTTTTCATAACCCAACATACCCCCCAGCTTACCTTCTTGCGTGTCCTCATGCAAGCTAGAGTCTTTCATGTAAACCAGTTATACTGTAGGGAGGAATAGTAGGTTCACCAAGTCTCCTGAAACCATGGTTTCTTTTTATTTCATCAAAAGCGGCTTCCTGTCTCTTTTTATTAATTTGAAAATCCTTCTGGTAAACTTTTGGAGGAAACCAAAGGAGAGGGGTGTTATACCTACATCCCATCCAAGCAGGTCCTTCCTCCTAGAGTAGTCTAGCATATATTTCTACTCTGAAGGTTGCTGCAAATAAATTTCTATATCTAAAGGGATTTCTACTTTTAACCTCATCGGAGGATACATCCCATCTTAGCTTGGAATAAGCAAGAGCTTCTTCCTTGAATTCTCCAAAATATGCGATACCTGAGAGGATGACATGTAAATGGATAAGAGCCAATGAATCCACAACACATGCCCTTTTCATGAAGGTCTTGTGTCGCATGATGGCTGGGAAGGATTTTGGAGGCTCTCCTCTAATCCAAAGATCTAAACCAGTTTCCCTGTTTATGAACATTTTGTGAGCCTTACCCCATCTGACCTGGTTCCTAGTAAAAGACAGGAATTCCTGGAATTGTATGTCCCCTATGAAGAGGCCAGGTTTGTCTCCTCTAACTTCATCCAAAATGAGATTATGGAAATATAATTCACACAAAAGGTATTTTACCTTCTCTTCCTGATCTCTAAAACATGAAATAAATTCTGGAACAATGGAAAATGAAATGGGTTTACCTGCTCTGATGGCCTTCACTATCAACAATAGATACCGTTCCAGCAAGAATAAAACATAATTAGTGGCAGAGGCCCTGCAATTGATGGCATCAGAGTAGACATCACAGATGTGTTTGATTTGATGCAAAGCTTCTTCCAATTGGGTTTGCACCTTTTTGGTCTTCTCTTGGACTCTGGTAAACGTAGCATAAGTTTCACCCTCTGTTGTTGTCATGTCCTTCAATTCTTTAACAACCCTTTGATATTCAGTCCTAGTTACCATTTCATGTTGGTGTTGGACCAATGCTTGTTGTGCTTGTGTAAGTTTTGCTTCTAGTCTATCGATGATGACACTCTGTGCTTGAGATTGAGATGCTTGGTATTCTTCCATAACACTCATCTCTTCCCTAGATTGAATCAATGCTTGCTGGGCTTGTCCCAATTCTTCTTTTAACTCATGAATGATGGTGCCCTATGCCCGAGATTGGGATGCTTGATATTCATTCATTTTTTCTCTATAGAGAATTAATGCTTGCTGGGTCTGTGCAAGCTCTGTTTCTAGTCTATTCATGATAGTACTCTGTTCCTGAAACTGTTCTGTTATCGTCAGTAATTCGCCTCTGTTTTGAGTCAGGGTTTGCTGAGATTGCAGTAGTTCTTCTTCCAGTATTCTAATAGTAGCATTTTGCTCAAAAATTTGAGTTGTTTCCTCTAAAATCAGAGTGTTTGTTTGTATCTCAGTATCATCCATCTCTTGTGTTTCTACAGGAATTACATCTTCATTTTGAACTGCTTCTTATTCTACCATTAATTCCTCAGGATTTGTCTGTATTCCTACAAAAGTTGTACTATATGCTTTATTAGGAAGAGGGTTTCTTCCTTGCATCCTGCCCTTTTTGTTTTTCTTTCTTCTGTGGATCTTGTCTACTAGTTATAACTATTTTCTCAATTCTTTGATAATCCCCTTGAGTCTTCCCACCTTCTGTTTTAATGCTTCAGCCCTTTTAGCCTTTTTCTTCAGCAATTTATTTTCTTTATTTAATTTCCTAATTTGTTTCTAGCTTTTGACTGATTTTTGTTTGTGAGGGACCTCGGGGTCTTCTTCATTCTAGCCAACAGAGGGTTGTCCCTATGTTCCTTCCAAGTGCTATGTCTGTTCAAGGGGGTTTCTTTCTTCAAAAATAAATTCCTCTTGTGCTGTGTCATCTGGAAAGGACATTTCAGTGTCAGGAAAGTCTTCAACAAGTTTTGAAGAGGAGCCTGGTTCTAGGTCTTTTTCCAGATTATTTTTACCTTTGTTAGTTGAGGTTCCTAAGTTCCCCAAAACCTGAGCCATTTCTATCTCATAACTCTTAAAAAAGTGTTTTGTCAGGTGCTTTGATGCAAGTTGGGTGTCTCCCTGATTATCCTTTTGTGTTGTCTACCCTGCTTGGTCAATGTCTTGAACATTTTCCTGTAAAGGTTGTTCCATGATATTATGAAGTTATTCAGGGTGCTCTGTTGCATCCTAAACTACTTAAGTTGTTTCTTGAGTTTTTTTGCTTCTCTTCCTTGTCCTAGGGGGGAATCTAAGAGCAACCATTTTTCTCTTCTTTCTTTTTGTTACTGCCTGTGTCTGTGAGGTCTAGGCCTCAGTAATTTGAGCAAGTTTTGCTTCAATTTTGGTTTGAGGTGGTGAATTTTCTCTTTGGGTGGTGGTCACCTGCTCCAGTTGTGGAGGTATATTATACTCAATGATTTGAATAGGTTATACTTCAACTTCAATCTGACGTGGTAAAATTTCTCTTTGGGTGGTGGTGGCCTGGTCCAGTTGTGGAGGTCTATTGGCCTTCATCAAATTCTCCCAAGTCAACTGAGTTTGACTCAATTCTTTATCCACTATTAGTTTTACTAATCTGTGGTGGCTAATGACAGTAACAGGATCCTTGGAATTTTGTGTCCTTAAAGCGACTTCATGTAATACAATATCTAGGAAGAAAGGAAGGTTAAGTAATAACCATTGCTTCAAGGCTTCCAGCAGTTTGAGATGGTGTGGTCGAATTACATCGTATCGTCCATTGCAGGTGATGTAGCACTGAACTATCCTCGCCAATTCCTTCCACGATTCACTGAGGGTGTTGGGATTAAGTCCCTTTCCCTTTTTATCCAATTCTTCCCCCAGTTTTGTGAAAGATTCCATGGCTTACCTCAGCTTCGTGTATTTCCATGTCCATTGAATGCCTGTGTTAGGGAGGCCTGTGACTTCTGCTACGATTTCCGGAGTAACAAAAATTTGTATGCCTTGCACCGTAAAGATTTCTCCTTGCAGGTTTTGAAAGAATTCAAGCGTGACGTTTGTGTCATAACCTTGCAAGCGGTTGAAGTATTCGGTCCACCCTAGGCGATGTAGGATTTCTCTTGCCTATTCTGTAATATGGAGTAATGTCGGCTCTCTGCGCACACTTCTGCCACCCATATTTTTGTGAGAAAGAAAGAACGACTATCATTCTTGTTTACAAATTCGGTTAGACCAGCGTTGGAGAAATAGATGCCAGAAATGGAAAATATTAGTAACAATGAATGTATAAAGACATGGGTTTTGTATTTATTGCAATCATTACAGCTAGTCGGGAAGTATGCTGAGCATCCCCCTCATTAATGTAGATGTCATCCTCGACCGTCAATGTAGGCGGAAGCAATGGGTGTAGTTATTTCGGGTGAGAGGTAATGATTGCATTGTCACCGCCAATAGGGCTAATCATATATAATTTTCAAAAAGACACATGCCACCAAAAATCATTTAAACAATAGTCATTTGATGTGTGGAATTTGTAAATTTATTACACCTATGTGCGAAAAATGATTTATGGAGAAATCAATCAAAAACAAGTTAAATCTGTTCATGTTTTTTTTAATAATCCACATAACATAATATTGTTACTTCTCCTGGTGATTGAGTATAACTGATATGATAACCTCATTGTTTGAGTAAAGGATATCTAGAGACACACATAAACTTGGTATTTTGAGATAATCTTCCATACCATAGGCAGAGCCACTGCTGCCGGCAGGGTTTCCTTTTAACCCTTAGATGAGCCTTTATCCTTAATATATATGCGAATCATTTTTTTCCAAAAAGACCATTATCCTGGTTTGGTAGCCAGATGACGATAATGCC
>SNQJ01S0069508.1:29853-58364 GCA_010110895.2 Picea sitchensis
TACATGCCCTAATCCATTACTGCACATGTGTACACGTTGGCTGACCCAAAACAACCTACGTGGACCGACAAAAGCATGAAAAAAGGAAAGTTTCCAACGGAACAAAAATTTATGGGTGAGTTAACTGAAACTCCTAGCCATGCATGGCCGAGGGTTCGTCCAAATACCTAGCTCCTTCTAGCCTATAAAAGAAGGGGTAGGGGTACCATTTGGAAGAGGAAAAATATAGCAAAGAAACTCTGCCCATTTACATATTCCATTGTCCCAACCCTTTAGCCTTTCCTTATGCCAAAGGAGATTCAAAGCAAAGTAGTTGAAGGACAGAAGAAGAGGAACCCAGGATCAGGTTCAAGGAGCGGTGGTCGGTCTCAAATTTTGTAAGTTGTCTCATTCAAAGTAATAAAGAAAGTGATTTTCCCGTCCCAATTCATGAACTGTTTATAGTTTGATCAGTATATGTTTGATTTCTAACCTGTTAGTATATAAGTAGTATGCATGCATAGTTGTTGTTCATCTTGAATGCAGGTTAGCTTTGGAAGGAGTATTGCGAACAAGTAATCAAGCACAACGGAGGATCGACATCAAACACTGGTAACGAGGTAGGTTGATCTTTCCATGCATTTACTAAGAAAAGGGGATTTAAATCTAGGGATGAAGGTAGAAAGTAATTTATATTTGGTCATATCTGCATGCAAAGTCTGAACTCTATTTGCTAGTCTCTAGGGTGTTTTTCCCCAACAACAGTACTGTTGTTAAGCCTTGTTATTGGTTGATTTTTCATTGAGAGAATGTTGTAATGTGAGTAAGAGAAGTGATGAGAGTGAGAGACTTATGGTATTGTAAGATCTTCAGCTGGGTGCGAAGATCAAGTCCTGCAACTGGGTGCGTAGGAAGGGGAGGAGAGAGAGAAGAGAAAGGATCTGTTGGCCAAGAGTGCAGATCAGAACTATAATCTTTATCATAATATATCATACACACAGTTATGTGGATGTATCCCTAGAGAGAGGGTGAACCACGTACATCTATTGTTGTGTGTGTGATTGATGCTTTGAGCTCTGTTGTTGTTATATTGTTCTCTACATTATTGTATTAGATCAGATCTATAGTTGTGAAGGATAGATCTATCTAGTTGAAGGGTAGATGCATGTTATGTTTTTGTTGTAATAAGAACCATTTGATATTCCCCTAGTTGTAGATATCTCTGTCCTGCAACCCCCTCATAGTTGCTTCAGGTGAGATTGCATCTACTTCGCAAGTGCTTACGAAAGGGCCAGTAGATAGGGCTTGTTGGTGCGCTCTTGGAGATGAACCATGGGTCTGCCCCTGTGCCAACAAATGGTTCTGCTGCCGGGACATGAATATTTTTAAGGGAATATCAAGGTGGTTCCCATCAAAGACAAAGATTCAGAAGTGGATAGAGGATCAAGAGAAGAAATACATTGAATTCCAGAACAAGAACCCTAAAATAAGTACTGAAGATTGGCTACAAAGATACATCTTCACCGACATTCATGAGATCTTCTTTGGAGGAATCCATCAAGAGCTACACGAGTGGTTGGATAGGTTAGCTGACACACAGTTTGAAATAAGATCTAGACCTCTTGTGGTTTGGACACCAGCATTGATATAGAAGGTCAAGAGAGTCGAAAATGATGTATCCAAAGTAGTAGATCACTAGTTTGATAGTACCATCATAGGGTATATCACCGAGTTTGTTGTTGACAGAACAAAATCGTATAGACAAGCCGAGAGATACTTTTTCAAAGGACCTAGAGGAAAATGTTTGCACTTCCTGAAGCTAAGAATCAAGATGCTATTGCATGAAAACCACATATTGAAGATACAATAGATTGATTGGACCTGAAAAGGCCAATTTTCAAGATCTCGGACAACGAAAATGACATAGAAGTGGGACACACGCACAGTGGGAAATTATTCTGAGGAGTTCACCTTGAGAACTTGTTTAAGAAAAACTACAAAGAAGAGGGTTTCTATAGTGGAGAAGAGGTATACCTAACCGACGAAGAGAATCCAGAGCCCACCAGAACAGAAGAAGGGGAAGCTGAAGAATTGCACCAAAATGAGACAGAAACCTTAGGAACTGCGTGAACTACTGAAGTAAGTAACGTTAATCCTCCTTTTATCCCAACAATACTTAGCAGTCAGAATAGTCAGAACCACCAGAGCCTTCAAAGTACTGTTACTAGTAGCTCAACATCTACTCAGACAAGAACCCTAGTAAGCTTTATGGTAGATGAAATGAGACTCCCTATCTTTAGAGGAGATGGATCTGAAGATCTAGATCAACATTGGTTTTTGTGCAAGGCCGTATGGAATATTAAAAGTATCATCGATGAAGCCATCAAGAGAACCTAGTTCAGCACTACGCTAAGGGACTGTGCACTGAGCTTGTACATGAAACTTGTCCAAGGAATAGCATAGACTAAGCCCTTGAATGAAATCAATAATGTGTTGATTGTATATTTTAAGAAACCTAAGTTGGAGTCACAATGTATTATGAAACTAAAAGCGATTAAACAAAAGGTAGCAGAACCTATTTGGGAGTTCGACCAGAGAGATTAACTTTCCAAATCCCTAATGAACAAAACAAAGAATGGTTCATCATTGTGTTTTCACCACACATAATATTCCCTCTGATGCAACAGAAGATATGAAGAATCTACACTGATGGGAGAATCTAGCTCAGGCATTAGCCAGATCATGAGCCAACTAACTAGTTTGTCTTTACAGGTCAAGGATATGAAGAAAGATAAGGGAAAAGACAAAAGGGAAGATATCTGGTGTGTAATATGCAGATCTGAAGGCCATGATAAGGAACACTGTCCCTTATTTCATGAGTACTTGGCATCAAGCGTACCGAGCCCCTTAAAGAAAGTTAACCTACCCTGGTGCGATGTATGCAGAAATAGGCATCGCCCAGGTGAGTGCTACTACATGTAGAAGTATGTCCAGACACCCATAAACTTGTATTGTACATTTTGTAAATCCATGGGGCATGATGATTGGGATTGTAGAGATTATGATCTCATGCATGAAAGGTCGAGAGACATATACAAGATTCAAGGTGAAGTACAACAAGAAGGAAACACTCCACAGTACAACTCTCCAGGGAGAGGAAATTTCACTCCTCACGGTGGCTACAGAGGAAGAGAACAAGGAGGAGGTATAGGTCGAGGCCAAGGACAAATAATATGTTACAAATTCTCACAACCATGACATTTAGCAAGGGATTGTCAGAATCCCTACACAACCTGTAGTTATTGTAACTCTTTGGAGCATGTCATAGAGGAATGCCCTGTACTTCTGGCTAAACTTTAGGAAAGAAGAGGACCTCAACAGAACCCACAAGTACAACTGATATATACTGAACCTCATGGAGTAGACCCTAGATTCATTGTTATCACTCAAGGAGTCACTGCTACAAGAGAAGACAAAGCATCCCAAGGAAAGACTGAAAATGACCACAGAGTCAGGAAATATATAGAAAAGACCCCAACGTTCGATGCTGAGAAAGAAAGACAGATATTCGAGGAGGCAAGAAAAGAGTTCAAAGGAGATCAAGGATCTTCATCAAAGAGACAACCAAAAATCAAAGAATATGGAATGCCTCAGGCATTTGATCTGTCTGCACCGCCAATAGAAGCGAAAGAGGTAAGAAAACTCATGGAATTCTTGTACACTTGTTTTAAGTTAATACAAGATAAAGGCGATGTACAAGAATTACAAGATTTAATCAAGCAGTATGAACTAGGAAAAATAGACCCCTTACTGAATAGAGCAGTGCACCAAATTGGAAAAAGGAGAAGGACAAATAAAGAATTACACTTGAATGCTCACATAGGAGAGTATGAGATAGACTATGTGATCCTCGACTTAGGGTCAGAGGTCAATGTCATGACGAAGTAGACTTGGGCACTGATGGGAAAACCCAAGATGATATATTCCCCTATCAGGCTTCTCATGGCTAATCAGCAAGCTGTCAGCCCATTTGGATGATTAGAGCATGTCCCAGTGGACATAGATGGAGTAAGAACCTTTGTATATTTTGAGTTAATTGAAATTGTTGATCATAGCTACCCTTACCCTGCATTGTTAGCAATTGATTGGGCCTTCGAAAATTCCACTATTGTTGATCTAAAGAAAAGGCGCATGCAATTTGAGAAAGTTGGCCTTAAGGTCATTGCACCTTTAGACCCAGATGAGGTTCCACGATATACATAACCTATCAGAGAATATGACCACGCATTTGAACTGGAAAACATCTACAAATTAACAACCAGACAACAGGATTATATCAACCCTACAGCTGATGGGAATCTGAGCTAGCGAAGTGACAACACATGTTCATTTGACTAAGAAGAAGCGTTGGAGAACTGGCAGAACCAAATGTATGAAGTATATACAAGAAAATGTGCTAAGCTAACCAGAGAAGTTCACTGGATTGGCACAATAGTGAGTACTCTATCCACATTTGATGGGATGAACCCCTTAGAGAAATTTTTATCATAATTTGAGACAAGTGTACCAACACAACAAAGGTTGTTGGCAATGGATGAGGCCATGAAATCCACACCAGCAAGATGGTGGGGGGACATATAAAATAAATATTATAGACTGGACACAATGACGAACTTTGATGACAGCGTGGTTTTCAGCACAAGTAGGAAGCTATGAAGCAAGGTACAAAGGTCGAAGTTTCCCAAAGGACCATGTACGAAGTTGCAAAGAGACCTAGAGTGACATTCCTAGAGAAAAATGGGTACACATATTCGTCAATACGCTAGATACCATCTCGATTAACTGGTACCTTCAAGTAGAGCTACGCCTTGTCACTTCAGAATGGGAAGGTATGATCCAAAATTTTATAACCACCATTTTGTTTGACAATGAATTTCATTATGTAGATCAAGAACTACATATAGTGAGACAGAAAATATTTGAGGCATCTCGCCTCCCTTTGGAGAAAGAAGAGGATGAATGGACTGCACCCCTCCAGAAACTACAGACCTACTACAATGTCAATGTCGACAAAGGCGATGATCCAAGGAAGGTGAATATCACAGAAACAAAAGGTCAGAGAGATGTGGAAGGACTAGGAGTTGAATTGCCATTCATTGGACAACCGATAAAGATAAAGTAATTCAATATTGGGACAAAGGAGACACCAAATCTTGCCAATGTCATAGATTACTGGGATGCTGCTACCACTGACAAAATCACAGAATTATTGCACAAGTATCAGGACTTGTTCCCGACCAAGTTCACTGATATGAAGGGAATCAAAGGACCTATGGGTGAAATGAGAATACCTTTGAAACTAGATGCGAAGGACTTCAAGAAAAGACCCTACATATTGAACCCGAAATATAAGGAAAAAGTAAATATTGAGCTCGACAGAATGTTGGAAGCAAGGATTATTGAACCCGTCAAAGAGTTGGAGTGGATTATCCCCATGGTAGTGCAAGATAAGAAGACAGGTGAGATAAGTATTTGCATAGATCTCAGGAAGTTTAATGATGCTTGTCTACATGATATTTTCCCTACACCTTTCACAGACGAAGTGTTGGATAACGTGGGAGGCCAAGAAGTATATTATTTTACAGATGGGTTTTCAGAATACCATCAGATCTGCATCGCTAAGGAGGACCATCATAAGACTACGTTTGTCATAGAGTGGGGATCCTACAAATATACAGTAATGTCATTTGGACTGAATAATTCCCCAACCATCTTTTCGTGGTTGAAGCATTCAAAGAATTTTTGCATAAGTTTTTAGAAGCATACTTTGATGACTGCACTGTTTTTAGTTTGTTGAAAAATCATACTGAATGTCTAAGGCTAATGTTGGATAAATGAAAGCAGTGTCAAATTGGTTTGAATTTGAAGAAGTGCATCTTCTTCTCACCATTTGGAGTATTATTAGGTCATATTGTATGCAATTAAGGATTGTTGGTGGATCAATCCAAAATTGCAATTATAGTTGATTTACCACCACCTACATCAGTCAAACAACTACGCACTGTGCTAGGACATACTGGCTATTATAGGAAATTTATCAAAGGATATGCTTAGATTACTATTACAATGGAGAAGTTATTAAAGAAATACTATCAGTTTGGTTGGACAGACGAATGCCAACAGAGCTTCGACACACTGAAACAAAAGATGGTGACTGCGCCCATTCTAGTATTTTCAGACTGGAGCAAGGAATTTCATGTGCATTTTGATGCATCTCCTATTGCATTAGGAGAAGTACTAACACAAACTAGAGAAGGGGAAATTTACCATCCATTATCATTTGCCAATAGAAAACTATCCACAACTAAAATCAATTACACTACTACAGAGAGAGAGGGATTAGCCATGGTGTATGCATTGCAAAAATTCCAGCACTACTTGTTGGGAGGACACTTTAAAATGTTTACAGATCACTCCACGTTGAAGTACCTAGTCAACAAGCTAGTGTTGGGGGGGAGAATCTACAAATGGATTCTCATGTTTCAAGAATATGATTTTTAGATCATAGTTAATCCAGGAAGAATGAATAAGGGTCCAGACCACCTATCGAGGTTGGAGCATGGCGAAGAACCTACCAGTCTAGAGGATACACTACCATATGCACAGTTTCTCGCCATTAGAAATATCGATGACCACTTCCCAGACATAGTCTAGTTCCTTTCAATAGGAATGGCTCTAGGAGAGTACATGATTCCTCAGAAGAAACAACTAGTGGTGTGTGCTGCAGATTTTTCACTGATAGCTGGTTAGATATATAAAATGGGACCTAATGAGATACTAAGAAGATGTGTGATGGAGACAAAACACCCTATGATCCTTGAAGAAGCCCATGAAGGCATTGTAGGAGGACATTACACAGGAAAAGAAACTACACAGAAGGTTTTGTGAGATGGCCTTTGGTGGCCTACATTACAAAGAGATGCTAAAGAATATACCAGAGAATGCGATGCATGTCAGCGAGTTGGAAAACCATCCCGAAGAGATGATATGCCATTAGCACCACAGATGACCCTACAGGCATTTGAAAAATGGGCCATTGACTTTGTGGGACCTATAAAACCACCAGGAAAGCACACATGAGCAAGGTATATTATCACTACGACAAAATACCTGACTAGATGGGCCAAAGCAAGAAAAGTCAAGGAATGTAGTGCAGCTACAACTACGCATTTTATATTTGATGACATCATAACTAGGTTTGGATGCCCTAAGGTCCTTATGAGTGATAAAGGTACAGAATTCATCAACAAGACAGTTGTATCCCTGACTGAAGAATTTGTAATCCACCATTAGAAAAGTACACCTTACCATCCACAATCAAATAGAATGGTTGAAGCATTCAACAAGATATTGGAGACAACATTGACAAAGATTTGTAATGTGAACAGGGATGACTGGGATTTAAGAGTACCAACAGTACTCCGGGCTTATAGAACCACTTGCAATAAATTAACAATGCAGACCCCTTTCAAGTAGGTTTATGGTCTTGAAGTTGTTGTCCCAATGGAGTACTTGGTACCAATATTAATAATTGTTTCATTTAAAGACATGACTGATACTGGCGCTACTCATGAGAGGCTAGCACAGTTGGTTGAACTAGAAGAAGATAGATTCATTGCAGGCTTCCATCAACAAATTTAGAAGGAACGAAAAAAGGCCTATCATGACAGACACATCAAGAAGAATATATTCAGGCAAGGTGATTTAGCACTGGTATATGACAGTAAGTTTATCAAACACCCTGGGAAGTTCAGAATGCATTGGCTCAGACCATTTGAGATTGTCTATGTTACAGAAGGAGGAGTTGCACAACTGAAGACATTGAAAGGAGACTGGAAGCAAGTCTTGGTGAATGAGAGTCATATGAATTTGTGATATGACAACCAGCTACCTCACAGCTCCCAGTAGAATCAAGAAGACAAGGGTCCAGCTACCAGGTGCAGTTGAAATTGGGTACCAGACACAGAAAATAAAGTCTTCACAAGGATGGAAAGGAGGAATAAAGAAGAAAGCAAGGGATGCACTACACAGTCACAAGCCGAACTAAAAAAAGAGGATCAGATCTCAAGTGCCTCGGGATGAGTCACAGGTGAGTGTTGGGGGCCTGTTGGACCTTGTTTATGGAAGGAAGCAAATAATGAGGAAGAAAAGGTGAAAAGCGAGCTTCGCGGGAGACACAATGAATGTCATTGGGTCGAAGTGAGAAAAAGAATAGAAAAAATGGAGAGAAGTGTGGAAAAGAAAGCCATTGGATGAGGAGAGCGAGGATGATAGATCAACAAGGAAGATGGACTAAGGATGACTCAGGAAGTGGAAAAAGCCAACATTAGATGCCTTGGATCACTGTGAGATGAAGAAGGAAAGACAAGATGGTGAAGCCCGAAAAGAACGGGTCAAGTTGACCTAGGGTGGTAGACACCTAGGGTTTTGGTAATTAGGGTTTTGGCACCTAGGTTTTGACTTGAGGCTGTCAGTGAGGGATTGTAATGTATAAATAGAGGTCGAGAGGACCTAGGTCAGGTTTGTACTATTGTTAAGCCTTGTTATTGGTTGATTTTTCATTGAGATAATGTTGTACTATGAGTAAGAGAAGTGTTGAGAGTGAGAGCCTTCTAGTATTGTAAGATCTCCAGCTGGGTGTGAAGATCAAGTCCTGCAGCTGGATGCACAGGAAGGGGAGAAGGAGAGAGAGAAGAGAAAGGATCTGTTGTCCAAGAGCACATATCAGAACTGTAAGATTTATCTTAATATATAATAAGCACAGTTCTATGGATGTATCCCTAGAGAGAGGGTGAACCACGTACATCTATTGTTGTGTGTGTGATTGATGCTTTGAGCTCTATTGTTGTTATATTATTCTCTGCATTATTGTATTAGATCAGATCTATAGTTGTGAAGGATAGATCTAGCTAGTTGAATGGTAGATGCATGTTATGTTGTTGTTGTAATAAGAACCACTTGATATTCCCCTAGTTGTAGACATCTCTGTCTTGCAACCCCCTCATAGCTTCTTTGGGTGAGACTGCATCTTCTTCACAGGTGCTGCCGAAAGGGCCAGTAGCTAGGGCTTGTTGGTGCGTTCTTGGAGTTGAACCCTGGGTCTGCCCCTGTGCCAACACCTACACTTTGATGTGCTCCTTCAGAACTTGTATTCTTTCTAATTGCACCTGTTCCATGTTGACTTTCTTTGTTTCTAGTGTTGAGATCATATTTTCTTCTTGATCTTGCAGGGGCTCCAAATGAGATTGTCTATTCTTATTTTCCTCCTAGATTGTATTCACTTATATTTGCAGGTTCTTCATATCCTGCACGGCCCTCAGTATATACGAGATAGGAATTGTCTTATGCCTCTGCTTTAGATCCCGAACTATTGTATTCAACTTCTCTTCTTTATGTTCCAACTGTTGGTTCCTTTCATCTTCTTCTATGCCTATCCAAAGTTGTGCGGTCCTCTCATAAAGTTTTGTTATTTCCTTGAATTCCATCCCAATCTGATCTATGTGTTATGTGGCATGTTTCTCCCTTGGTGGGGTAGTTGGTGTCATTTTCTCCACCAATTCTTGTATCCCCTGCTTGTACCCATCCATTGTCTACGCTATCTCCTGTAGATTTTCTTCTCCGTTGATTTCTCCTGCTAGTGCGCTCTCTGTAATTTTTTGGAAGACTTCTTCAAGTATTTTCTCCAATCTATATTCATGTCATTTTTCTTCCTATTGTTCTATTCGTACTTATGTAAGAATTGTCTCCAATGCTTCCTTAGCTTCCCTATTTTTCTCCAGGTTTGTTGCATCCGTCCTCGCCCTAGATTGAACCTCTTGCGCTACACTCATCTGCAAATTATATAATGCTTTTGTTGGAATATTTGATATCTCCAAGTCCAAATGTTCCACATACTTCACCTGTTTCTACAAGGAATCCTCATCTACTTGTATCATACTCTGACTTATTTGGAATTTCACGCTCCCCATTATTTCTGTCTAGACTGTCTCATTCTCTTCATGAATTGGTGCCTATTCCACAATGCTTCTCTGATGTGTGACAGTGAGCTATTATATTTCCATAATTGCTTTAACTTCCATAATATTTGTCATGATTTCATCTATCTAGGATTCTACGACATAAAGTGCTTCCTCTCCTTATCAGCAACTAACTCTGCGTCATCGTCTATGATTGTAAAGTCAATGGGATTATTTTATGCCTTCATCTTCCTCCTTTGTTCTCCCATTTGAATGGTTGATTTCCTCTTATTTTTTTGTGCAGGTTTTTTGACCTGTAGTATAATTCCATTCCTTGGTTCCTGAGTTGAGATGCATTCTTTGTTTTGTGATTTCCCATTGGTTCTTTCTGCATTGTTATTTCTGAGCACTGAGGATATTGTTAATGTGTCCTTCTTCCTTGGATTCTTTGTTGTTGTGCTAGTACATGTAGGTTTGCTTCAAAGTTGGGATACTAGACTTACGTATTTGCAGTTGGGATACTAGACTTATGTGTTGTGGAAACTTATGCTCATTATTTTCCATTTGCTCCTTTCTTCCCTATTACTAGAAACTTCCATTGATCTGTCCATTCTGCAAGTACCCACTAGAATTATTTTGTTATAATGTAGTAGTGCATCTTGAGCCATTTTTTATTAGGGTCTCTTATTACTTGTATCCATGTGTTATGTATGGATTCCTTAAAGTTGTCTATCCCCTCATGTTCCTTCACCATTTTAGGTGATATTCTCCATGTATTTGCAATCTTCTCCTGCATTTCTTGGATATACATGCCAAAAATACTTGCATTGGATTCCCTTTGCATGGAATTTGTGCTATGTCACAAAGTTTAATACCTCATTGTTGGCCCTTGGTTATGGAAGAAAGCGAAGATCAAGGAAGAAAATGCGAAATGCGAACTGCGCAAAAGACACAGTGACTGATACTGGGTCGAAGTGAGAAGAAGAGAAGAAAAGACGGTGAGAAGTAAGAGAAAGAAAATAGTTGGATGAGGAGATAGAGGATGACATATCAACAAGGAAGATGGATCGTGGACAACTCAACAAGTAGAAAAATCAATTGTTGAATTCTTTGGAGCACCGCGCGAGAAGGAAGGAAAGACAGGCTAGCAAAGCCCTAAAAATGCAGGTCAAGTTGACCTAGGGTTTTAGACACCTAGGGTTTTGGTATCTATGGTTTTGACACTTAGGTTTTAACCTAAGGGTGTTCGAGAACTATTGTAATGTATAAATAGAGGTCTAAAGGACCTGGGATGGGTTGTTTTTGTTGTTGTTGGTATTATCGATTCTAGTTTTGTTATTGGCATGAGTGATTATTGTTGTGTGAGAGAGAAGTGTTAGGTGTAAGAGCCTTCTAGTATTGTAAGATATTCATCTAGGTGCGAAGATCAAACCTGTAGCTGGGTGTGTAGGGAGACGAGAGATAAAAGATAATAATAAAGAAGATCTGCTAGCTGAGAGCACAGACAAGAACTATATGCTTCATCTTAATATATTATAAAGCACAGTTCTATGGACGTAGCCCTGGAGAGAGGCTGAACCATGCATATCTTGTGTTGTGTGTGATTGATGTTGTGTTATCTGTCCTTTGATATGCTTCTACTGTGATATTGAGTAGATCTAAAGTATAACTTGCGCAGTAGGTTCAAGGAAGATAAATAATACTAGATGATTGTGTATTGTTGTTGTGAATCCATTCTGCATTCCCTTTGGTTGTAGACACCTATGTCCTGCAACCCCCTTATAGCTACTTTGGGTGAGACTGCATCTTCTTCGCAGGTGTTACCGAAAGGTCCAGTAGTTAGGGCTTGTTAGTGTTCTCTTGGAGTTGAACCCTTGGTCTGCCCCTGTGCCAACAAATGGTTTCATTGTTGGGATGTGAATCTTCTTGAGGGAATTTCAATGTGGTTTCCATCGAAGACATAGATTCATAAGTGGATAGAATATCAAGAAAAGGACTTCACTAAAGCCCAGAAAAAGAACCTTAATCTTAGTATAGAGGAATGTCTGGAAAGATATATCTTTTCTGATATACATGAGATTTTCCTTGGAGGAATCCATAGGGACTTATACGAGTGGCTAGCTAGGTTAGCAGATACATACCCAATTTGAGATCAGATCTAGGCCACCTGGGGTTTGGATGTCGACGTTGATCAAGAAGGTCAAGAGAGTTGATAACGCCATGTCAAGAGCAGTAGATCATTGGTTTGATAGTACCATTGGAGGGTATATCATTGAGTTTTTTTTTGACATAATAGAATCGTATAGACAAGCAGAGAGATATTTATTTAAGGGACCTAGAGGAAAATTTTTACATTTTCTAAAGCTAAAGATCAAAATGCTATTGCATGAGAAGAACATATTGAAAATACAGTAGTCTACTAGATTGAAGAGATAATGTTCAAGAACTCAGATAGCGATAGAGACACAGAGTCTGGACATACGCGCAGTGGGAGAGTGTTCAGAGAAGTTCCTCTCGCGAACCTATTTAAGAAGAACTACAGGGACAAGGGTTACTACAGTGGAGAAGAGGAAGATTTGATATATGAAGAGGATTCAGAATCCGCTAGGACAGAGGAACCTCGCCGAGAAGAGCCAAAAACTTCAGGAACTACAACGACTATCGAAGTAAGTACTATTAATCCTATTTTTGTTTCAACAACATTAAGCAATCAGAGTAATCAGAGTCACCAGAGTGCTCAAAGAATTGTTACTAGTAGTCCTCCACATACTCAGTCAAGAAACCTAGGAAGATCTATGGCAGATGAGATGAGGCTACCCACCTTCAAAGGATATGGATCTGAAGAACCTGATCATCATTGGTTTATAAGCGAAGCCATATGGATTATTAATAACATCATCGACGAAGCTGTCAAACGAGCTCAATTTAGTACTACCCTAAGAGACCATGCACTGAGCTAGTACATGAAGTTTGTTAAGGGAATTTCCCAGCCTAAACCACTGAATGAGATCAAGAACGTTTTGATTGTCAAATTCAATAAACCCAAGTCGGAGTCACAGTGCATTAAAGAACTGAAATAAATCAAGAAGAGAATAGTTGAACCCATATGGGAGTTCGATCGCAGGTTTAAAACCTTGACAGGCCACTTGACTGTCCATATCCCAGATGAGAAGAACAAGGAATGGTTCATTTCTTCCCTCTTGCCACATATCAGAGTCCCTCTGATGCAACAGAAGATTACTTCATAGGCCGAGGAACTGGAAATTGCCATGAAGTTAGAATCATCCCCGATGGGAGAATCCAACTCAGGTATGAGTCAAATCGTGAGTTAGTTAACTAGTCTATCACAGCAAGTCGAAGATATGAAGAAAGACAAGGGAAAATATAAAAGAGAAGACATCTGGTGTATCATATGAAAATCAGAAGGCCATAACAAGGAGCATTGTCCCCTACTTCATGAATACTTTGCCTCTGGAGCTCCGAGCCCTTTGAAGCAAGTCAAACTACCCTGGTGCGAGGTATGTAGAAATAGACATCACCCTGGTGAGTGCTATTACATGAAAAAATATGTCCAGACACCCACAAATATGTATTGCACGTTTCGTAAGTTGGTAGGACATTATGAAAAGTATTGTAGGGCTTATGATCTCATGCATGAAAGGTCGAGGGATGTATACAAAATTCAAGGTGAAGTACTGAAAGAAGGAAGAACTGCACAGTATAACTCCCTTGGGAGAGGAAACTTCGGCCCTCATGGTGGATTCCGAGGAAGAGGAAGAGTAGGAGGTATGGGTAGAAGTCGAGGATAGATAATCTGTTATAACTGCACATAGCCAGGACACTTGGAAAGGGACTTTTAGAACCCTTGTACCCCTTACAGCTATTGCAATGCCTTCGAGCATGTTATTGAGGAATGTCCAACATTGTTGGCTAAA
This sequence comes from Picea sitchensis, assembly GCA_010110895.2. NCBI lineage: Eukaryota > Viridiplantae > Streptophyta > Pinopsida > Pinales > Pinaceae > Picea > Picea sitchensis. Next base: position 43,784 of record SNQJ01S0069508.1, read on the forward strand.
CTTAAGGAGAGATGGGAACCTCAATAGAACCCGCAAATACAAGTAATCAAAGAAGAACCTTGTGGAGCATATCCTAGAGTCTTTTTTATCACTAGAGGAGGCATTGTTACAGGAGAAGATAGAATGAACCAAGGAAAGACTACATAAGAATCAAGAGTCAGGAAAGCTGCTGAGAAGACAAAAACTTTTGATGTAAAGAAAGAAAAACAAATATTTGAGGAGGAAAGAAAATAATTCAGGGGAGATCAAGGTTCTTCATCGAAGACACACCCAAAAGTAAGAGAATGTGGAATGCCTCTGGAATTTGATCGATCTACTTCACCCAGAGATGGAAAAGAGGTGAGTATACTTGTCAGTGTCTTGTATATGTTTATAGAGATGATTAAAGATGAGAAATCCATACAAGAACTGCAAAATTTGGTCAGACAGTATGAGATAGGAAGGGTAGATCCTTTACTGAATAAATCATTACATCAACTATCTGAGAAGAGAAGGAAAAATAAACAACTACACCTTAATGCTTAGATTGGAGAGTATAATATAGACTATGTGGTCCTCGACTTAGGGTCGGAGGTCAATGTCATGACGAAGAAAACCTGGGCACTGATGGGAAAAACTAAGTTGATATATTCCCCTATCAGGCTTAGGATGGATAACTAGAAAGAAGTAATCCCCTTTGGTAGATTGGAACATCTCCCTATGGACATCAACGTAGAGAGGATGTTTGCAAACTTCAAGGTGATTGAGATAGTTGATGATAACTGTCCTTACCCTGCATTGTTAGGAATTGATTGGGCTTTCAATAATTCCACTCTGGTTGATTTAAAGAAAAGAAAAATGACGTTTGAAGGAGATGGCCTTAGGGTCATCACACCTTTAGATCCCGATGAAGGTCAGAGATACACATAACCCATCAGAGAATACGACCACACATATGAACTACAAAACATATACAAATTAACAACCAGACAACATGTCTACATTAATCCTACTATGGATGGGAATTCGAGCTGGAGAAGTGACAATGCATTTTCATCAGATTTAGAAGAAGCAATGGAGAACTGACAGAACAAAATGTACCCGGTATCTACATGGTGATGTGCTATATTAACCAAAGAAGTTCGCTGGATTGGCACAACAATGAGTAACTTACCCACCTTTGATGGTCTGAATCCTATAGAATCATTCTTGTCAAACTTTGAAGAAAGTGTACCAACACAAAAAAGATTGTTGGCAATGGATGAGGCCCTGAAATCAACTCCACCGAGATGGTGGGGGACACACAAAAGCAATATTATAGATTGGGTACAATGTCTCACTTAAATGATAGAGCTATTTTCATAGAAAGTAAAAGATACGAAGTTAGATACATAGGTCGAAGTTTTCCAAAGGACCGTTTGAGAAGTTGTGAGGAAACTTGGAGAAACATCGCTAAAGAAGAGTGGGTGAAAAAATTCATAAACACGTTGGACACAACCCCTATCAACTGGTACCTACAAGAAAAAGTGTGCTCATCACTGCAGATTGGGAAGGTATGACCCATAACTTTGTAACTACCTTTTTGTTTGAAATCCAATATCCTATAGTAGATCAAGCATTACAAGTCATAAGACATAAAGTGCTCGAGGAGGCACTTAGCCTCCCTTTGGAGCAAGAAGAGGATGAATGGACTGCACCCCTTCAGAAGTTGCAAAGCTATTACAATATCAATGCAGCCAAATACGATGATCCAAGGAATGTGAACATCACCAAAATAGAAGGCCAAAGAGACATAGAAGGACCATGAGTTGAACTACCTTTCATTGGACAACTGATCAAGATCAAGAAATTCAACATTGGAACAGAGAAGACACCAAAAATTGCAAATGTTGGAGATTATTGTGATGTTGCCACTATTGACAAGATCACAGAGTTGCTACATGAGTATCAAGACTTGTTTCCAACCAATTTCACTAAGATGAAGGGTATTAAAGGGCCTATGGGGGAGATGAGGATCCCTTTGAAACCAGATGCCAGACCAGTCAAATAGAGACCTTACATATTGAACCCTAAATATAAGGAGAAAGTGAAAATTGAGCTCGACAAGATGTTAGAAGCAGGAATCATAGAACCTGATGAAGAGTCATAATAGATTATCCCTATGGTGGTGCAAGATAAAAAGACAAGAGAGATTGGGATATGTGTAGATCTCAAGAAGCTAAATGATGCCTGTTTGCATGACCCATTCCCTACACCATTTACTAACGAAGTGTTAGACAATGTAGGAGGACAGGAGGTATATTCTTTTACAGATGGATTTTCAGGATACCATCAGATCCGAATTGCCAAGGAAGATTGCCACAAGAACACATTTGCAATAGAATGGGGATCCTACTAGTATACAATGATTCCATTTGGATTGAAGAATTCACCAACCATGTTTTCCAGGGTGGTGTTCGAAGCGTTTAAGGAGTTTTTACATAAATTCCAGGAAGCATATTTTGATGATTAGGCTATTTTCAACATTTTTCAGAATCATATTGAATGTTGAAGACTAATGTTGGATAAGTGCAGGAAGAATCAGATTTCCTTAAACCTGAAGAAGTGCATCTTCTTTTCACCCTTCAGAGTGCTGCTAGGTCATATTGTGTGTAAGCAGGGATTTCTAGTACATCCATCCAAGATTTCCATTATAGTCGATCTACCCCCTCCTACTTCGGTCAAACAACTGCGCATTGCGCTGGGACACACTGGATACTACATGAAGTTCATTAAGGGCTATGCACAGATTACAACACCCATGGAGAAGATTTTGAAGAAATATTGTCAGTTTCATTGGACAGAACAATGCTAGTAGAGTTTCGACACACTGAAACAAAAAAATGATTACTGCGCCTATTCTGGTTTTCCCAGATTGTAGTAAGGAGTTTCATGTCCATGTCGATGCATCTTCCATTGCATTAGGAGTTTTGTTAGCACAAATGGGAGATGGATAAATCGACCACCCATTAGCCTTTTCTACCAAAAATCTATCAACAACTGAGATTAATTACACCACCACTGAGAGAGAAGGGTTAGCCATGGTGTACGTGTTGCAGAAGTTCCACCACTACGTGTTGGGAGGACACTTTAAAATGTTTACGGATCACTCTGCACTGAAATACTTAGTCAACAAGCCAGTGTTGGGGGGAATAATAGGCATATGACTTCTACTATTTTAGGAATATGATTTTGAGATCGTGGTTAAGCCAGGATGAATGAACAAAGGTCCTTACCACTTGTTAAGGTTGGAACATGGAGAAGCACATACTAGTTTGGAGGATACACTGTCGAATGCACAGTTGCTATCCATTAGAAATATTGATGATCAATTCACAAATATAGTCCAGTTCCTGTCAATAGGAATGGAACCTAGTGACTATACAATTATTTAGAAGAAAATGTTGGTTGCACGCATTGCATAATTTTCACTTATAGCTGGACAACTATACAAGATGGGACCTGACGAGATATTGAGAAGGTGTGTTATGGAAGCAGAGAGACCATTGATCCTCACAGAATCACGTGACGGCATCGTAGGAGGACACTACGCAGGGAAAGAAATAACACAGAAGATTCTTAGGGATGACCTTTGGTGGCCTACTCTACACAGAGATGCTAAGGATTATTATAGAGCCTGTGATGCATGTCAAAGAGTTGGGAAACCATCCAGAAGAGATGAAATTCATTTATCACCATAGCTGACCCTACAAGAATTTGAGAAATGGGCCATTGACTTCATGGGACCTATAAACCCACCAAGGAAGCACACAGGAGCTAGATACATAATCATCGTGACCGAGTATTTGACTAGATGGGCAGAAGAAATAGAATTTAATGACTGTAGTCCAACTACAACTGTGCGCTTCATATTTGATGATATCATAAACATGTTTGGATGCCCGAAGATCCTTATGAGCGATCACGACACGCATTTCATCAATAAGACCGTTGAATCCTTGACTCAGTAATTTGAGGTTCACCATCAGAAGAGCACACCCTATCATCCACAAGAAAATGGGATACTTGAAGCATTCAATAAAATCTTGGAGACAACGCTGACGAAGATATGCAGTGTGAACAAGGATGACTAGGATTTGAGAGTACCAGCAATATTATGGGCCTATAGAACCACTTGCAAGAAACTGACCATGGAGACCCCCTTCAAATTGGTCTATGGTCTAGAAGCAGTTGTACCCATGGAATATTTGGTTCCTAGTCTGAGAATTGCTGCCCTTACAAATATGGATGACACTGGCACTATGAAAGAGAGGCTTGCGCAGTTGGTCAAACTGGAAGAAGACAGATTTATTGCAGGATTTCACCAGCAGTTCAGAAATAAAGAGAGAAGGCCTACCACGACAGACACATCAAAAAGAAGGCATTTAAGCAAGGTGATTTAGTATTGGAATATGACAGTAAGTTCATGAATCATCCAGGAAAGTTCAGAATGCATTTATTTGGGCCATATGAGGTTTCCTATGTTATAGAAGCAGGAGTTGCATACTTGAAGACTTTGAATGGAGAATGGAAGGAGGGACTAGTGAATAGGAGACAGTTGAAATTGTATTGCAACAACCAGTTGCCTTGCATCTCTCAGTAAAAGAAAAAGGAAAATGTTCTAGGTACCAGGTGCAGTTGAAACTGGGTACCAGACATAGAAAATATAGTTTGTACAAGGAAGGAAGGGAGGACTAGAGTTGTAAGCACAAGTTGGCCCACACAATCTGAAATTGAAGCACAACAGAAGGATCAGATTTGAAGTGCATCGAGACGAGTCACAGGTGAGTTTTGGGGGCCTGTTGGCCCTTGGTTATGGAAGCAAGCGAATATCAAGGAAGAAACGGCGAAATGCGAACTACGCAGAAGACACAGTGACTGATACTCGGTCGAAGTGAGCAGAAGAGAAGAAAAGATGGTAATAAGTAAGAGAAAGCAAGTCGTTGGATGAGGATATCGAGGATGACAGATCAACAAGGAAGACGGATCATGGACAACTAAACAAGAGGAAAATTCCACCATTGGATTCTTTGGAGAACCACACAAGAAGGAAAGATAGGCTGGCAAAGCCCTAAAAACGTGGGTCAAGTTGACCTAGGGTTTTAGACACCTAGGGTTTTGGAATCTAGGGTTTTGACACTTAGGTTTTAACCTAAGGGTGTCTGAGAACTATTGTAATGTATAAATAGAGGTCTAAAGGACCTGGGATGGGTTGTTGTTGTTGTTGTTGTTGTTGGTATTTTAGATTCTAGTTTTGTTATTGGCATGAATGATTATTGTTGTGTGAGAGAGAAGTGTTAGGTGTAATATCCTTCTAGTATTGTAATATCTTCAGATAGGTGCAAATATCAAACCTATAACTAGGTGTGCAAGGAGAGGAGAGATAGAGAGAAGAAGAAAGAAGATCTGCTAGCTGAGAGCGCAGACAAGAACTATATGCTTCATCTTAATATATTATAAAGAACAGTTCTATGGATGTATCCCTAGAGAGAGGGTGAACCACATATATCTTGTGTTGTGTGTGATTTATGTTTTGTTCTCTGTCATTTGATATGCTGTTACTATGATATTGATTAGATCTGAAGTATAACTTGCGCAGTAGGTTTAAGGAAGATAAAGAATACTATATGACTATGTATAGTTGCTCTGAATCAATTATGCATTCCCTCTAGTTGTAGACACCCATGTCCTACAACCCCCTATAGCTACTTCGGGTCAGATTGCATCTGCTCTGTATTTTTTTCCGAAAGGGCTAGTAGGTAGGGCTTGTTGGTGCCCTCTTGGAGTTGAACCCTGGGTATGCCCCTATGACAACACTCGTTGCGCCACACCTTCCTGATCTTCCATAGAACATTGAATACTTTGGTTTCTCCCATGCATCTAGAGCTATCAAAATTATTGGTCAGGAATAGTGGAACTTTGTTCCAACATCTTGCACATCCCTGCAGTTTTCTAAGAAAAGGTTGAGCAGATACGACACCCAACTCAAAATATTTCATTCTACGCACTACACAACTATTGTGACCACCCCTACATGTGCCTCTTCTTTGTGAAACTTCCTTAATAGATTTTAGGACATCAATTTCGTCGCAAATATGGTAGCTGGGTCATTAATTTTCTAAATTACCATCTCCCTACTACCTCTATCTGTGCCAAATTTTTCCTTTACTTCTTCTGCAATAGATTTTTCCTTCTTTTTTTCATTGGGGTATTTCTCTAGCTTTACCCCATCTATCGATAATCCTATCAACTTGGGAATCAGGTTGACATTTATCGGGACAGGTCTGTCTATCCATAAAAATCCTCCATGTACACACACCAAAAAAATTTTGACGCATGCATTGGCATCTCTTCCCTTGCCAAAATGAGGAATTTAAAATAAATTCATTATGTCGGAGTTGTAAAGTATGTCTATCCATTGTTTGGGCTCCATAATTGGGACTCATTTCTAAGTTGACCCCTTGTTCTCCATATAAACTTCCTCCGCAAGATTTGGGAACTTGGTGAATTATGTCACATTGTGGTAAAAATACCACAACTTAGGGACACATCCCAGCATATTTTCCACAATGCCGGTTGAGTCCAGAATGTGAGGCACCAACAACTCAATTTGTATTTGTGTGCACACTCCTACTTTCTTCTTTGATTACCCTGTTGTTGTTTTGTCTAGGGTTTCTTCTTCCTACATTTCCTCATCTGTGGCACGGTCATCCTCGACCTCTGGGTTTTCCTCTACTACAGGTGTATCATATTTTGTGTTATCATTGTTATTATCACCTTGTTCACCCTTTGCGTGCATCATTTCTAGGGTTTTTATGTTATCGTTTTCTTCCATTCTAGGGTTTCGGCCTTGCGCTGTTTGACTGACTTATGTTGCTTCTTCTTGTGGGTTTTCTTTTGCAATCGACATCAGTATAATAGATTCAGTCTTTGTGGTGGGAATATCATCCACATCGACCACTCTGGTCATTTCTTTTAGAAGTCTATTGGTGCTACGCGTCATTCTAGTGAATTAAATAGGTTGTCTGAACTTTAGCAACGCCATTTTCTTAGCTATGGAAAACTTGGCTGCAAATATTGGTTGGGTTATTCAAAACCACTCTCACTCACACCTTGTTTTCTCTATCGTTCAATTTCTTAAAAATGACAAGTGTTTTTCATTTTCTTGACTTCTCCCCTTTTATGGACTCTGTCATTAATGTTCTGACACATCCTTTATTTTTTTGCGTGCAGTTTCATGAGTTTGGTCGCACCAATTTTCTGTCTGTTGTTCACTTTCATTCTCAACTATCCATTTACTACTTATTCCTCTAACCACTTGTTTTTGGCTTTTTCTTCATTTTTCTACTTTTTCTTTTCTTTTTCTTCTCTTTCTTCCTACTATATACAATATGTACAAGTCTACTTGTTGCGCTACAACTACTGAAGGTTAGTGGGTAAACTTTCACTATAAAGTTTCAATCGACTAACATTCACCAGTCCTTGAACTTCCTTTCTTGCTAAGTTCTACAGTTGTACAACACCTCCATCTGTGACATACTTTATTTGGTATGGCCCTAGCCAATGCATTCTAAGCTTCCCTAGGTGTTGCAAATATTTACTATCATAAAGGAGAACTGGATCTCCAACTTTTAATTTATTCTTCTTAATGTGTCTTTCATGCTATGATTTTATCCTTTTCTTTATGTACCTCCTGATGGAAACCATCTATGATTGTGTCTTCTTCTAATTCCATAAGTTGAGCTAAACGTTCTTGTGTTGCACCTCTTTTTTTCATTTCTGTAATAGGTGTAATGCGTAGGATTGGTATCAAATAATCTAAGGGGACTAATAATTATTTTCCATACACCAACCTAAAGGGTTTATGCCCTGTTAGTTTCTTGCATGTAGTTTTATAAGCCCAAAGTACTGCTAGTACCTTCAAATCCCAATCGTCTTTGTTCACATTATAAATTTTTGTCAAGGCATTCTCCAATATCTTGTTGAATGTTTCAACTATTCCATTATCTTGAGGGTGATAAGGAGTTCTCTTATGATGATGGATCTCGAATTCTTCCAGCATTGCCTCAATGTTTTTGTTGATAAAGTGAGTCCTCTAATCACTCATCAATATTCTTGGACATCCAAACCTTGTCACTACCTTTTCAATCACATTGTAGTCTATGTGATGCAATCCTTTACTGGTGTTTCCTCATCCCATCTGGTTAAGTATTATGTCATTGTAATAATATATCTTTCTTCTGATCTTCTTGTTGGTGGATTAATTGGACCTACAAAATCTACTGCTCATTTATCAAATACTTGTAAAGTAATATGAGGTATCAGTGGCATTTCATCCTTCTTAGATGTCGTACAAACTATTTAAAAAACATAACACTTATGATATTATTCCTTTGAATCCTTGTGAATTGTTGGCCACCATAATCCTACACGCAATACCTTATGTGCAATATTTTTCCTTGTGTAATGCCCTCCAACAATCCCGTCATCTGCCTCTGCTAAAATGATATGCCTTTCATGATCCATAACACATATTATCAAGATGTTATCTACTCCAATTTTGTATAAATGACTTGTAATCAATCGATATTCTACAGCTCTAATGACCAATTTTTTATTTTGTGAAGTAGTAGATTCGCTTGGTGCAAAGCCTATACTAAAAACTCAATAATGTCAGCAAAATACTCATCAACTATCCGTACTGAAAAAAATTATGCATCTGCGAAGTTGTCTTCCAAGTTGTTGGTCTCTTATCCATTAGTTATCTTATATAAGTGATATGGTCCTACATTCAATCTTCCAGGTTTCACCACAACTTCAAAATTAAATTATTGGAATAAAAGTAGCCATTTGCATATCCCTCCCCCCAACACTAGCTTATCGACTAAATATCTCAAAGAAGAATGATCTGTAAACATCTTGAAATGTTACCCAAACAGGTAATGTTTATATTTCTCTAAAGCATACACCATAGCTAATCCTTCTCTTTTTGTAGTTTTATAGTTATTTTTTGAATGTAATAATGGTGTGCTTACAAATGCAATAGGGTGATCTATATCACCGTCTCTTGGTTGTGTCAATACTGCTCCTAATTCTATTGTAAATGCATCCACATGCATGTGAAATTATTTTTCCCAATCTGGAAACACTAAAATTGGTGCAGTGACCATCTTCTCCTTCAAAATATCCAAATTTTGTTGGCATTCCTCATTCCATTGATGCTTAGTGTCCTTCTTCAACAACTTCTCCATTGTCACAGTAATTTGTGCATATCCCCTTGTGAACTTCTTGTAATATCTTGTATGACCCAAGGTACTCTTCAATTGGTGTGTTGAATTCGGTGGTGGTAAGTTAACTATGAAAACAATTTTAGCATGATAAACCAACATATCGTATTTACACACCACATGCTCTAAAAAAATACCAAAAGGTGCGCTAAAAATAAATTTATTAATATTCAATGAAATATGACACTGTCTACATCTTTCCAACATCAGCCTTAATAATTCAACATGATCCTTCAATAAACTTAACATTGTCCAATCATCCAAGTAAACTTCTAAAAAATTATGAATAATGTTCCTAAAGGATTCTACTACTACTCTTGTAAACATTGTTGGCACATTCCTTAACCCAAATGGCATAATTGTATACTAAAACAATCCCCACTCCATTTAAAATGTAGTCTTGTGTCTATCTTTTGGTGCTATCCTAATCTAATGATATCCTGAAAACTCATCCGTAAATGAATAAGCTTCTTGACCCCCTACATTCTCCAAAAATTCTTCTATAAATGGGGTAGGAAAAGGATAATGCAGGAAAGCATCATTCAATTTCCTCAAATCTACAAAATTTTAATCCCTCCTTGATTCCTTTCTTATACCACCATAGGACTGATCCATTCTAATTCTTCCATAGGTTCTATGAAAAGAGCTTCCAAAATCTTGTCAATTTCTTCCTTCAGTTTCTCTTTGTATATTGGATTCAATCTGTAAGGTCTTTGTCTTATAGGTCTGGATTTTGGATTCAAGGGGATCTTCATCTCTCCTAATTCACCTGTTAATCCCTTCATTTCTTAAAATGTCACTAGGAATAATTCATTGTACTTTCATAGTAATTCTGTGATTCTTTATATTGTTTGATTATCCCGATAATCTCCAATTCTTACAACCTTTGGGTTTTCTATAGTTCCAATGTTTATCTTCTTGATATTTAATGGTGTAGCATAATCTTATGAATATAACTTGGGGATTTCTACTTCCCTCTCACCTTCAAATTCTTGGATCTAGATGTTGCATGAATTATATTTTGTTTTATCTTCTTCTTATGCGACGTAATAAAAATGTAGTAATTGTTTAACTGTCTGTCTAGTCTACTTCTGATATGTTCGGATTATTTCAAATTCTAGTTCTTCAAATATCCTATCTCTTACCACTTTCAAGAATCTACCTATCTCTGGACTTTCATGCTCAAATGAAAATGTAACTATGAAATTATGTTGCATATCTTCTCAGTTTGTAGTTTCTTTGCATTGTTCATGTTATGTTTACCATTTATTTGAAATGCCTTCTAATGTTTGAATAAAATGGTGTGGCCATTATTCTGGTGGTACTAATATCCATTGAAATGCACACTTATCTATATGTTCTTGAGGTTTTCTAAATCCCTCATATTTCTCCTCATATCTATTCTCCTACTCTGCACCGAATCTGATGCGCAGTAACCTCTTGCACTAAAACCAGTTGTTGTTTTTCACCTTGTGTGTATCCCACCAATGGGAATATGTATATTTCAAAGAAATATCTAATATTGGTAATATATGAATTTATACTACCTCTAATTAAAACTTCATTAACAATTCTTTTAAATCACTCAGACCATAAAAGTTAAGAGGATCTCTTACCTATGAACCAATCGATCTCAGTGCACATGTCATTCTGGCACATCTTCTGGTGGATAATTCATGTAGTTGTTGCTTCCAGTTTTCTAGTCCTATGTCAGAGTCTGAATCACAAGAAATAATACTCCTCCAACTGAGCATGCCATCTGTAGTTGGGTTGATATAATCTTATTCATGCGTGGTTGTTCTATATAAATTATTTACATCTTCTGTAAGAATATTTTCTATTGCAAGTTCCACATACCTTCCTCCTTCTGAGGGATATAATGGTGCAATAACTCTATATTATCCATATTTAAATATCATCTTCCTTGTCTTCAAATTGATAATAGTCTAGTTATCAAAAACCCAATCCAATCCCAACAATGTTGGAGATGGAGAATTATTATTTACTATATCAATGACTTAAAAGTATTACATGGTGTGCACTCCATCTATATCTAGTGGTATCCCTTTCAGTCTTCCAATTGGCACCACTCTATGTTGATTTTCTAACTTTAACTGAATAGGTGAATACCCCAATTGAGGTTCTCCCATAGCTTCCCATGTTTTCTTTGGCAGAACATTGACTTCAGATCCTAAGTCTAGTATGATATCCCCCATATTGAAATCTCCTATATTTCCCTTCAACCCGAATTCCCTTCTTTTTTTCTCTTCTTACAAATCTGATTCACTCTTTTCACCCCTTATTCTCTAGAATTACACTTTTCTAACAAACTATGTAGTACTTGTAAATAGTTTTTATCATTCTACAATTTTAGACATGACCCCAAAATTTTTTCTTAAGTTACTTACTTTCTCTGAAGGTTTCTCTTTGTTGGTCTGATCAAATAATGGAGGCATGTTATACACCGATATCTCATCTTCTGTTTTTTTACCTGAAGTAGATGCAATATTTTCTTTCTGAATCTCCTGTCGAGCCTCTTTGAATATCTCTTTCTCTTTACATGCATCGAACTTATTTTTAGGCACAGTATTCTTCCTGACCCATTGGTACTAATCCTGGTCCTTCTTTGCTGCATCTTCTCCTATCTTGGCTCCACCTATAATAACTATGTTAATATTCTTTCCATCCTCTTCTCTATTTTCCACAACAATCCATTATACATTCTAATTGTTCTCATTCATTTTGTCTTTTATATTCACCAAAAGTGTCAAATATTCCTCTGTTTCAAGGTCCACTGCACGCCAATACATACATGTCATTGGTGGATATGGACAATATCTTTCATAGTGCTCTGGTGTCTTATAGTTATGAAAAACTCCTAGTCCTCGACCTCCTCCAAATACCCTTCCTCCACGACCTCCTCCTCTGAAGCCTCCTTTGTTTCCTTGATTATCTCCACGTGGTGTATTATATTGAGGTCCCTAATTGTACTACGACTATGCATTATTGTACTATGGTGGCACCACACACTGTTGCAGTGGTGCTCCAAATTGTTGCACATTATTATACTATGGTTGTGCCTGAAACTATTGTGTGATATTATACTTTGGTTGTTGCGCATTGTTATACTTCAGATACTCTGTAGTTTTTCTTGTTCTATGTTCATCCTGCACCCTGTATGTATATACAATCCTTTCTTTCATCATCTCCAAGGTTCTACATTCCTTGTCTTCATGTCCAACTAACTTACAAAAATTACAAAATTTACTCTTTGGTATTGTCTGATACTTCTACATCAGGGGTTAATGATAGGGATCATGCCCATGTGTCTTACAAATCTCACACCATCATCCTCCTGAGATAAAGGGTTTGGAATACCTACTCCAATATACTGCAAAAATAATGTGCACTCATTCTTATCATGACCTTTTGTCCTACACATTGTACACCAAATGCCTTCCCTTTTCTCCTTACCTTTATTAAGATTCAAAGGAGATGTTAAGTTCTTCAGGTCTTTCCTCAACTCTTCCACAGTTGGATCTATCTGCTTATACTGATTTTCTTCTAACTATAAGGCTTCTTGCAAAGCCTCATCTTGGCTCAAAAAATTTTGTTGTCTCAAAGGATACTTCAAGTGTGGAAGCATATAATTAACAAACAAATGTTTATGTTTCATATCAGTAATAGGGTAATTTAACTTACCTTTTAGTCTTTTGAACTTCTCATCCACCTTCGAGACTGATTCTCCTAGTTTCTGCTTAATTTATATCATTTCATTCATAAACTGGTCCTCTGAGCTTGGTTTCTAAAATTCATTTATTAACTGCCCCTTTATCTCTTCTATAGTTGTAGGCACTCCCATTGGATTATTTGTTGTGAGACCCATGTACCATTCTAATGTGTGGTCTCTGAATGTGATTTCCAAGTACACAACCTTTGTGTCTTCATATGTAATATTCTTTTCTTCCCATATCTTCTGACATATAAAGAAATGTTTTTATGGGTCATCTAAGTCATCCCCTAGTAACTCTGGTAACCTAATAGTTGGATCATGTCCTGCCATTGTGAAGTTTTGTTGTACTAACACCTCTACGCAGTGTAGATACATGACTACTACTTGATGAAATTACACTTCTGATTGAGTTTTGACTGGACCCATGTCATGTAAAAATCCTTCTACCAGTAATCACTTGATGGTTAACTCGTTTTTCTCCTTCAGATGTCTTAGTCGCACATGGGGTTGTGGGTTCCACACTAATTCGGATCTGAAATGGAGAGCCTTCTTCTATTTCGGAACCATGAAATCTAGTTTTCATCTCATATGTGGTAGGAAAGATATCCTCAATATGCCCCATGGCATGGATATCCTCTACCTATTCCTCATAGTTTTCCAAGGCCTCTCTCTTGGATACTTCCCTCTTATTTCTATTCATATTATACTGATAGTTTCATTCACTGCACATCACACCTACTTTCATTATGATGTCCATGGTTTGTTCATAATCCATCATGATGGGGTCCATTGCTTCCTTCTTCGGGATACTCTCTATATCCTTCTCCATATTTCAAATCTTCCTTAGTTCTTCCCCCAACTCTCCCATGTGCGCAGAGTGATCTAGTTGTCTAATTCCATGGTCATCACGCCTTTATCTTGTAATAATATCTTTATCGACGTGTAAAGTGACCTGATATAAGTCCCTCTGGGTCCCTTCAAGAAATCCTGCTCTGCAGTAGTATATGACTTCTTTATGTCTACTGCAAATTCAGTAATAAACCCTGCAGTAATACTATCTAAACAAAAATCTACTCTAGGCGTGAATTTATTATTAACCCTTTCCAATCGCGTAATATTCTCAACAGTCCACTCTACTGGCCTAATCCGATTAGTTGGATGGATATTCTTCAACCTCAATAACCACTCTTTTAATAACTCTAGAAAGTAACAAAAATATGCTTCATTCAAATTAGTAAACACATACCTCAATAGGTACTGGCACGATGTATACCTGGAACCCTTATTATCTTTTTGTGTGAACTCTAGTTGCTTTGTCTCCAACCATATTTCAATATATTTCTTTATAGGATTCCATGGCCTGAACATCCCTTTATACCATTGCATTTCCTTCACCAAACCCATTCCATGCTATCCTTCTGAGTGTTGGATCATGTTGTCATTGATGCCAATGGTTTGATTGATTGATGTAAAATGATTGATTGATGTCAAAGGATTGATTGATTGATGATTGATGTAATATAATATGTATTTTCCTTGATGA
>SNQJ01S0069509.1:0-10695 GCA_010110895.2 Picea sitchensis
CTTACATTCGACTTATTCTACCTTATTGCAAGGCCTTATTAATATTGACCTTTATTACATCAAAATACATTGTTCTACCTACGTAAGGGGTTAGGTCCCTAACATGTCCTCCCCCTTAAAAACAACCTTGTCCTCAAGGCTTGGGATGTGGAAATTACTGCAGAATGGTAGTTGGTTCCCAAGTGGCATTTGTTGGAGTTGTATCTTTCCACTGGACTAACACTTCCTTGATGGTTCATTGACGCAGACGACGCTCATGCTGATCCAAAATTTCTAGTGGTTGTAGCCAAATGGAGCCTTCTTCATCCAATTCGGAAAGGTTGGTTTGAGTTTGGCACTTAGTTCCAATCACCTTCTTCAAGCATGAAACATGAAAAATAGGATGTAGCTTTGAATGACTGGACAAAGCTAACTGATAGGCCACCTGTCCCACACGCTTGAGAACTGTATAAGGACCATAAAATTTGGGTGCCAACTTCTGACAATGGTCGGCCTCAAGGGATTTTTCTTGTAAAGTTGCAGTCGAAGAAACACCTGATCCCCTTCTACAAATTGACATTCAGAGCGATCTTGATCTGCTTGTTGCTTCATGCGATTCTGAGCCATGAACAAATTCTCTTTGAGGGTATGGAGAATAGCCTCTCGAACTGTAAGCGTTTGGTCAACTGCATGGACCTTCGAGACACTTGGTAAATATGAGATAATTGAAGGTGGCTTTTGTCCATGGACTGTTTCAAAAGGAGTCATGCGTGTAGTTGTATGGTATGAAGTGTTGTACCACCATTAAAATAGGGGTAACCATTGAGCCCACTGATTTTTCTTTTCTGATGCAAAACACCTCAGATATGTTTCCAAACACTTCTTGACAACTTCAGTTTGACCATCTGTCTAGGGATGATAATTTGTGCTGAGATGCAATTGGGTGCCTTGTATCTTGAATAGTTCTTGCCAAAAATTGTGGGTGAAAGTTGGGTTGCGATCAGAAACAATAGAATGCGACATGCCATGAAGCTTGAAGACCTGATCCATGAAAAGTTGAGCCACTGTGGATGTTGTAAATGGGTGTTGAAGAGAACAAAAATGCGCATACTTGGAAAGGCGATCAACTACCACCATGATGACTGATTTATTACTCAATTTAGGTAAGCCTGTAATAAAATCCATAGAGATATCCCTCCAAATAGCAGGTGGAATCAGAAGCGGTTGCAGTGTGCCAGGAGATTTGACTATTTCTCCTTTGTTGCGTTGACACACATCACATTCGACCACAAAATTACGAATGTCTTGTTTCATACCATCCCCAAAAAAAGAACGTTTGACCCTGTCATAGGTTTTGGTAAACCCAGAGTGCCCAGCTGTGGGTGTAGCATGAAGCTCAGAAAGCACCGTGGATTTAAGTTTTGACTGTTTACTTAAATACAAATGGCCTTTGTATTAAATCTCATCATGGAGCCATGAGTACCCTAGGGAAGCAGGAGCATTGGACTACAATTGTTGTATCAGATGTGAATTTTTTGGATCATGTAGCCATTCATGGCGAATAGATTGGAGAAAATATGGTACAATGAAGTAGAGAGAAAAAATGGAGCCTTCATCTTCATATTTTCGAGAAAGTGCATCAGCCACCACATTGTCTTTTACTTTGTTGTAAATGATCTCATAATCATATCCAAATAGCTTAGTCACCCATTTTTGTTTCTCTGGGGAGGAACTGTGTTGTTCCAGAAAATACTTGAGGCTTTGATGGTTTGTCTTAATTTGGAAGCGTTGCCCCAATAGATAAGGGCACCACAAATCAACGATATGCAGGATAACCAACATTTCCTTTTCATAGATTGATTTTCCCGAATTTCATTCAGATAGTTGTTTGCTGGCAAAGGCCAAAGGCCGACCCTCTTGAATAAGGAAAACACCAATACCTTTCCCTGAAGCATCACATTCCAGGAAAAAGGTCTTTGTGAAATCAGGAAGGTCCAGGACTAGAGTGGTGCACATGGCCATATTCAAGGTTTGAAAAGCCTGAGCAGCTGCTGGGGTCCAAGTGAAAGAATTATTTTTAAGGAGTGTCGTGATAGGTGCCCCAATCTTTCCATAATTCTTAACAAACTTGCGATAATAACCTGTTAGGCCCAGGAATCCTCACAAGATTTTGAGAGTCTTTGGGTGAGTCCAATCTTGTATAGCTTCAATCTTTTTAGGATCCACCTTGACATCGTTCTTTCCAACAATATGGCCCAAGTACTCGACTTCTGAGGCGCCAAAAGCACATTTAGATTGTTTCAGGAAAAGTTGGTGCTGAGAGAGTAGATGGAGAACTTGGTCCACATGAGCAAGGTGGTATGTCTATGTTTTTCTATAGATGAGGATATCATCAAAGAAAACTAAGACAAAATGACAAAGAAAGGGGCAAAAGACATGATTCATGAGGCTTTGGAAGGTGGAGGGCGCATTACACAAGCCAAAGGGCATGACCAAAAAATCATAGTGGCCCTCATGATTTCCAAAGGCAGTCTTAGGAATGTTTGCCTCTATCTTATGGATCTAGTGGCAACCATAACAAAGATCAAGTTTAGTAAAGAACTAGACGCCACTCAATTCATCCAAGAGGTCATCAATGGAAGGAATGGGAAATTTATCTTTAATGGTGAGTTTGTTGAGGGTGCGAAAGTCAGAAAATATGCACCAAGAACCTTCTTTATTTAGGACCATGACCACAGGAGAAGAGTAGGGGCTCGTACTAGGGCATATAATGCTCGCGTTAAGTAGTTCTTGCACCATTTTCTCAATTTCATTTTTTTGGGAAAATGGGTGACGATAGGGATGAATATTGGGAGGGAGGCTTCCTGGTATAAGGGGAATGAAATGATCATGAACACCACGGGAAAGCGGGAGTCCATGGGGAGTGGAAAAGATAACTTGATGTTTAGAGAGGATGGATTGAAGGTCTTGCAGCACAAAGGGTGTCTCAGTTGCCTGTATGGCATGGATTTGGGAAATAATGCTAGAATGACCTTTTTTGAGTAGATTTTCCATGCGATGGGAACTAATGATCTCCGGTGAACCGACAATGATGCCTTGGAACTTATATTTTTGGCCCTCCTGTTCAAATTGCATGGTTAATTCCTTAAAATCCATGAGAATGGGACCCAAAGTCCTTAGCCAGTCTGCACCCAACACAATGTCACAATCGCCCATGTCGATAGAAAACATATGAGATTTCAGGTGGTAGTCACCAATTTGCAGACGCATATTTTCACAATGCCCTCCACATTTCATGGAGCCACCATTGGTAATCATGATTTGGAAACTATTGACTGCATGGATATAACAATGAGTTTCTTAGGCAATGTGGTGATGAATAAAATTATGGGTGCTGCCACTATCAACTAGAATGATGACCTTCCTATGCTTGATGTAACCAATTAGCTTGAGGGTTTGGGGAGCAGAGAAACTAGTGAGAGCATTTAGGGAAATGACCGGTTCTACTTCAGGAGGGTCTGAGGGAGGGGTTATGTCCATGGTTTCAGGTGACTCAGACACAAGGGGAGTTTCAACATCCTATTCCGAAACATCCTCCGAGATGGCCATAAAAAGATTTTGTTCCTTACACTTGTGGCCCAGAAAATATTTTTCATAACAATTATAACAAAGGCCTTTCAGTTGGAATTCAACCATTTCAGCCCTGGTCAATTTTTGGATCTTTAGTGGAGCAGAGGGAGTAGTGGGATTTATTGGTTTGGTGTGAGGAATAAATGAGGGTTTTCGGTTTTGATAAGATACAACCTGTTGTGCTTCTTTATCTCTTTTAGTATCCTCCACCCAACTTTGATGCTGAGCCATGAGGACATGGGCAATAATCTCATCCTTGAGGCCACTGATAAAACATTCTCGAAAAAAGGCATCAAACATGCCCTTTTCCCGAGAAGCCAAACTCTCAAAAGAAACTATAAAGTCTTCCATTGTTATGGATTGTTTCATCTTTTTCAAATGTGATAAATGGTTGGTGTCAGTCTCAAAGTGTTCATAAAGCTTTGCCACAAAGTCTGTCCAAGCAATATACCCTTGACAGGAAGTTTTTCTCCATTGCCACGATTGCCAACGTTCTTGATCTATATGGAGAACACCATACCGAAGTTTGGCCAAGTCATCTGTAATGTCGTATAAAGAGAAATAATGTTCCATTTGGGTTACCCAACCAGTGGGATCTGAGCCATCAAATTTGGTCACATCCACCCGTGGAAGGCGTAGGTCACGTTGAAAGTATGGTGCTGAAAATTATGGGAGTGAGAGGAAGTTTTAGCTTCGGTATGTGGAGGTGGGTCAAAATAAGGGTTATCTACAGGGATATGCAACTTGGTGAAGATAATTGAAATGAAAAATTCAAGATGGGTAGTCATGTCTTGTTTGAGTTCCTCGATTGAGGCGACGATGGAGGACTGCATGTTTGTATTGAGGGCGACAACATTGACACTGAGTTGTTTCACTTCTTGTTGGGTCTCTATGAAATTATATTGCAAGGTATTGAAGTGAACTTCCAAATCTTGGCTATGGGTATGGGCCATGATGACGAGGGAAATGAAACGGGGCAAGTGGGGTCAACATGTTTTCTGAAAAATGATATGTATGAATGTGATCAGGGCGAAGAGATAAATCCAATGGAATAGGTCTCAAATAATGGTGAAAAAATTTCCATATTTTGTTTTACACCTGTGGAGTTATACTTTGGTCTGAAGAATACTGCAGTGTTGAAATGCCCAAATGCTTAACCAGGAAGAAATGTGTAGTGATTTGGAAACCTGAACATAGTTGCACGACAATAGATCTTGTCTGTTTTATTTTTTTTTGTTTCCGTCCCCAAGGGTTAGGTATTCAAGGGTTCTACAGACAAGGGTTTTCCCTATGCTATAGCTCTCTGATATACATGCGGGGTCCAACAGTAGTACTCCGCCCAATATCTCAGGGCACTAACTAAGGAGGCTAGACCATTCTCTTAGCCATACTACCCAAATACCTAGGTACTAGAGAGTATCTTCCCGAGTGTTGTTCTCGGTGGCACTATAGCAGTCATATGACTGATCAGTTTATCTAAAGAGGGATTCAGGAAATCTAGGTCGATTCGTACACAGGTGTTGTCTGATGTGCTACCACTCGAAGGGGTACCAACAAGGGTTACAAGGGTGGCCTAATAGATGTGCGCTTAAGAAGCCCTTGTATTTCCTGCATGTATGAATCTCTCAACCACGGGTTTATGCACGTAACAACATATCCTTGTGGCTTAAAGACGTCGGAATATGTCTCTACCCTGAAAAAAAATTTAACCCACAATTTTCTGCCAAGGAAAGTGCTATGATACCACTTGTAATATTCCAAATATAAAAATTATGTAGAACAGAAATAAAATGCTAGAAATGGCAAATGAACAACAATATAACTAGAATAACACCACAATAATACTAAAATGATAACATAATAACACCAGAAAGAGCACTTAGGTTACTGAGAGAAATTCTCACAGGCCTCTTCGAGGGGGCAACGTTTAGTCGAGCAGAGCTCTATTACAATAATATCCAAGCTAGGGTTCTCATACCCTCGACTCCTATTTATACTAAATATGTCTATCAAGAGAACCATCTAGAGGAAGATCCTTCTAGAAGTGAAAGATTCTATTAGGTCTTCTTACATTCGACTTATTCTACCTTATTGCAAGGCCTTATTAATATTGACCTTTATTACATCGGAATACATTGTTCTACCTACGTAAGGGGTTAGGTCCCTAACATAAGACATGGGGAGCTCAAATAAATATAATGATAGATCAATCTCAAATACTTTATACTCAAAACTCAGAGTGACAAAGTATAGTCAAAACTGATCCTGAAATAGTTCTCCAGGGATTTCTAAAAATATATATATAGTCTGTTACAAAGCTTTGAAATTTAAATGCGTTTGTCCTTAGGACTGGGATTAGGGCTCCTGCAGACCATAAAGAAAATATGAACAAGAAGTAAGGTGTAGAAGGAGAATGGTGGGCGATGTAGAGTACCAAGACCTGGAAATAAGACAGAGAGAAAATATCAGACTTTGGTTAAACCTTTCTAGTCAAAGAAGAAAAGTAACTTTATGAAAGAACTAATAAAGAAATCAATATGTGATCAACATAAAATTACTATGATGTCATCTCATGTCTTCACTTGCTTTCTACTATCATTTTATTGTCTTCATTGACGGTTACAGGAACCGTCTCAACTGTTTCTTGCCCATATTTTTTTAATTTGTCGATTTCTTTTTTGAGTTAATCTTCAATGTAATTTTTCATTGGTGCGACGTTTATCTCATGTCTGATTTTAATGTTGAACAACTCACCTTACAAATATCTTAAGTCAAGAGAAATATCATGTACCGCTTCATCAATATCTTGGATTTTCACTAAATACTACACTAGCCAATTGTCTATTTCTTCTTCATTATATTCAAGTATGCTATAAAATTTTTTAGCTGATAACCCCTTAAATATCTCAACTTGTTCGTCAAACTTTTGCTTTGTTAGAAACACTGAGTTGAGAATTAATTTAGGGTATTGTACCTTATTAGTACCTCTTGCTAGGTCTATCTCTGTGAGTCTTTTGAACAACTATTCCTTTTTTAGTATGGCTTCACTGCTTGAACAATGCTATTCAAATTTTTAATCTTTTCCTTTCAACAAGCATTTAACTATTTTATTCGACTTGGGGAAGGAAATTCCTGTTGGACAACTAAGAGGGGGGGGGGGGTGAATCAGTTGTTATTGTGATTAAACAATTATGCCTATTTAAAAATCATTACAAACCTCTCAATGATAATCACAGTAATGAAAGGAAGTAAGCATTGTAACATTCAACATCATTCATACATATGAGATATACAAAGACAGATATTTCCTGAGGAAACCCATAAAGGGTAAAAACCTCTTTTTCTTTATATGATAAGTAATCTTTACATTCTTTACATTATCATACATATGATATCCAACTCATTGTGAGTCCATAACCTCTATTTTGCACGCTGCAACTTGCTGAGAGCACCAACTCTCTGTTTTCTCTAGCACCCACTAGAAGGAAGCACCAACTCCCTGGTTTCTCTAGCACCAACTAGAAGGAAGCACCAACTCCCTGGTTTCTCTAGCACCAAATAGAAGTAAGCACCAAATCCCTGGTTTCTCTAGCACCGACTATAAGGAAGCTACAACTCCCTGTGTTCAAGCACCCACTTGAACCTCTGAGGAGAGCAGTCCTCCCTAGCACCTCCCTACCACCCTGAAATGTAAATTATTTTTTACTAAAAATTATTATAGCGATATAAAGTTATTCAATGGCTTACCAGCCTTATCACTGTTCTGTTACACTATTCTTCCCTATCTGCATCAGTGTCTTCTGCACACCCCTTGCACTTTCTGTTCTTCTGCCTTTTATGCTCTCTGCGCCATGTCCCTTCAATGCACCATTCCTATACTGTGCATTTCTCCTCCTGTGCTCTGCCTCCTTGCACACACCTGAATTCTCCTACACAACGACAACAACAGTCTCTTCTTTGTTCCACATTCTTATAGTCTCTTTGCTCCTTGTGCATGCAATATTCGCCATGCCTCTGCATGTTCACACCACACCAATATCCTCCACATCAGAGAGTTTTCTCCACTTCACTCTTCCACAACTATCCAATCTCTTGTGCGCCACGTTCTCTCTCTGCTCTGCATATTTTTCTCATTGTCAGTCCTCTGCCTGATCATCATGGTAACTCTTCAGCTTCTCTGGTGGTTTCACCTATGCATCCATCATCACTGGGTGTTATTCTGAGATTCCTTAGTTTCTCTGGTAGTTGAGGCTCTTCATCTTCTCTGTCTTAGATGAGCTTATCCTTTCTGTTTTCATCTATAGACTTCAATCCCCTTCCATCTGTCAATTGTCTGAATCAATAATCCTCAATCCACTGGAAGATGCCTTGGGACTCTTCATCTTATTTGGCGATCACACTCAGTCCTCTTCGAGTCCTCTGGTAGAGATCATCATTTGTTTTAGTTATTACACTGAGAAGCGCAAAAGTAGCCCCGCGATATTGTTCAATTTCACCTGCACCGTTGGATTGAATTCATAGAAACTTGTGTTTACTTTGCCATTTTGCACTTTGGCATTTCGGGATCCCTGTGGTAAATATTTCGTTACACTCCATGTCCTGATCCACGAAACTCTGAAATGGATCTTATCTGAACTAACCCCTTCCTTCATCTTCTGCCGATGTGACCAATGGCTGTGGCCATAAATTTAGCCAAAACGTGTTTCGCATTTCGGCATTTTGGGATTTTGGCACTCTTATGGCAAAGTCTCTTGACGCTCCATGTCCTGATATCCAAAGCTTCGAAATGGAGTCGTATCAACGGTCCACACTCTAAGTGATTCAACGGTCCTGATGTCTTCATGATTTTGCATATCGCGATTTCAGGGTTCGCGACTTCGGGACTCCTATGGTAGGAGTTCTTGAAATCTCCATCTCTCGATTTTCGAAACTTTGAAAGGGATTCAGATCAACGGTCCACATAACCCCCTGATATGGATGGTTGATGGGATTTTGGTGTTTCACATTTCGCGATTTTGGGACTCCTGTGGTAGGAGTTCTTGACATCTCCATCTCCCAATTTCTGAAATTCCGAAGTGATGTAAACCTGCTGACGTCACACGTGGATTGACACGTGTCGAATAACTGCCACATGTCACTCTGATTCATGAGTTACATGTGCCTAAAATGTGAATCAACTTGACGCTTGTCATTGCCTAGTTGTGCCATGTGTTCTTAGCTGACGTGGTTTGCTGACGTGTCTATTTCAGGATTTCACATTTCATGAATTCGACATTCTTGTTGTTAAGTGTTCTTTGGCAATTCAAATTCCCGGTATCTGAAACTCCGAAATGGAGTTTACTTCGGAGTTTCACATCTCGTGAATTCGACAGGTTAGGGAACCTCATTCCTTTGACTTTCCAATCATTGAAATGATGATCTTTCACCACGTGTCCTACCCGTAAATGGACAATCCTCCTTCTTTTAGGATTTTGTACACCTGCTTCCCCTTGTACTTTAAAGAATGTACAGGTTCTCCTTGATCCAATGATGGTCGGATCCCACGCTTGGATATAACACCTGAGATCTGTCCTCCTCTTCAACGCGCTCTTCTTGTCTACATTCATATCTGACAACCATCGGGAATTCAGGATGGGATCCAAGGATCATTGACACTTCTCCTCTCGAGCTTATGCATCCTCCTTAATTGGGAGAATTTCTAAGTGTCAAAGGCCTCGACCTTTGATCCGCCTGAGATCCTAAGTACGCTATCTCTCTTGAGCTTTGGTAGTGATTTAACCTCATTCCTGGTGCACACCTATGTACTGTGTTCGACTCTGCGCTAATTCCTCCTGAGCTTACTTTGTCCTTGTTTTTCCTTCGCTGCATACTCTGATCTTTCCATCAATGACAAGCACATACTGCCTGTAAAGCATGCCAACCATCCTCTGCACTATCTCTTCTAATCTTATCAAGCTTGCTCTGCAGCGTCTTCCCAAAATACTTCTGGTGCCTGTCTGTTACATTCTTCCTATACTCATGCCATCTTTGTTGTTGTACTTGCCATCAATGACAAGCATATGTTGCATGTTAAACATTTGCCAACAATCTCCCCCTTTGGCATTGATGGCAACAAAGGCACCCAGATTCTTTTCTCCCCCTTTGACGTCAATGTCAAAGAGAACATGTTCCCCCTGAGTTGTTGCAGTATTTTTAGGAGGTATCAGATATTAAGCCAATGCAAACTCCCCCTTATGGGATGGACTCTCTCATTTGAGGCCTGCAGAATATTTGTATCTAAACCAGAGTCTTCTCTTTCTGATTCTTGGACCTGTTCATCTTCAGCTTCCACTGTATCCTCTGTGGAAAACTCAAAATTGCTCACCTCTCTTACTAGGACTCCTTCATCAACCTTTTCTTCTCATGAGTGGATGACTCCCCTGGTCACTGTTATCTCTATGCTTCTAACTATTTTCTTCCTTTGTTTCTAAAAGGTTAGATTTCCCTGACAAGGTATTTCCTCTTGTTATCTCTACAGGATGTCATGTAAATCATTTTGTAAAACAAAATGTTGTTTTTGAAGAGTTGTTGTCCTACTGACATATTGTGTAATTGTAGCTCGTACTTTTCAAACAACCCTTGGATATTCCCATTGATTCTCATCGATCTCTATCACTGAAATTTTCATTTTTCTTTCATGATGCTTACCATCCAAGGATTTTATGACCATATTCAATCACAAGAAAAATACGCTACAACCACTCTCATACCTTCTTTTCTTTTTCACAGACAAAGGACCTGTATTAGGTTTCTTAGGGGTATTGATTTCTTCCTTGTTGTATCCAATACCAGATTTGTCATTTGGTGATCTTTGACTATCCAAGATCTTATCCAGGGTCATGGAGTTGTTTAAGAACTTGCTTTGGGTGTTTTCCTTTTCAACCTTCAAGACTTCTTCTTCCATCTTATGACATGGTTCTTCTCCTACTTCATCCATGGGGAAAATGCTAACTGAACATGCTTTTATTGTATCTGAATCTTCTTCTTTACTTGCAGGGGAGGATTCAATTTCAACATCATTAATTGTCCTTATGCCTTTATTCACCA
>SNQJ01S0069509.1:23153-38972 GCA_010110895.2 Picea sitchensis
GCCCTATTGGGGTTTTTGGCTGAAATAGTGAGGCACAACTTTTGAAGGAGGAGTTTTCTTGGCATTTATGGTGTTTCTTTGAAAGGAAGGTGTTACAACTAGGGTTTTCTTGGATATTTCTTCATGAATTGTAAGTGTTTTTCGTGCAAAACTTCTCTTTGAATGGTTGTAGTTTAAATCTCTTGCATTTTACTTATATATTGTTGAATCAAAACCCTAGGGGACAAACACACAAGTAGGTTGTTGTCTCATGTCCCCTAACAAAGAAACCTTAAACCATTGAATAAGAAAATAGAGCCTAGCCTTAGCTACACTTATTTTCTTCATTCCTCATGCTAGCCATATCTTTTTGAATCTAAGAAGAGTGAGACATCCTTAGCCTAGGCTTACTACACTAGGGCCATACCAATCTAGGGTTTGTTGATAGACCTTGTTTTAGCAACGTCTCCCTCATCAAAACCTCTTGTCTTGGTGAAAATTTCCTTATTGTGCTAGTTGTTTGCCGGGAAAGAGGAGAGAGCACAAGGCCTTGCCTTTGCAACACCAAGTGAATCTCTCTCTCTCTTAGGGTTTCTATTTTTAAGGCCTTTCTTTAGCAACACCTTGAAAACCTACCCTCTAGTCCTTAGAAATTTTTTACCCTTCAACTCTTGCGTCCATCACTTGTTGACTCCATTAACCCTTCAGGCACTGATCCTTAGACTCTAGCGTTGAAGTGATAGTGACTAACCAAACTTTCAAAACCTTATAAACTTGAAACCCTAACTAACAACTAACCCTAAAAAAAAGCTGACGTCACCCCTAGGATATTTCATCTTGACGCAACAATCTATTATATGTGAGCAACTGAATGATGTTTAATGCATTGATTTGATTCAAGGATTGATTATATTCATTGGATGCTATATTGTTCTAGTATTTATTGACAAGTAACATTATATTTCCATTGTCATTATTGTAAACATTGACTTCGTCAATATTTACTGCTGCATTTGCTCATATATTGAACTTGGATAGTCACTGATTTATGAAGTATTAACCATTATTGCACGTACTAGTTTTATTGTTGTCTTGTCTCGCAAGTAGGTGCCTTCTCCATGGTTATACTTTATTTGAATATCTTTTTTGGGAAATAATCTTTGAAAGGGAAATAGCCTTAATCCTTTGAGCCTTTCCTTTTCAAACCCCAGATTGCTAGGGACGTCTCCCTTGGGTCTAGCCTCCCTAAACAGAAAGGACCTCCCCATTGTGGTGACATTGGGTGGGGTATGTCCCTGTTATGCCAGTTTGGCCTTCTACTTTATAGCCTTTTCTCCTAGCTACAAACTGTGTGATAACAATCCACACTCTAAGTGATTCAACGGTCCCGATGTCTTCGTGATTTCGCATATCTTGATTTCAGGGTTCGCAACTTCAGGACTCCTATGGTAGTTGTTCTTGACATCTCCATCTCCCGATTTTTGAAACTCTAAAAGGGAGTCGGATCAACGGTCCACATAACCCCCTGAGATGGATGGTTTACGGGATTTTGGCATTTCACGATTTCGGGACTCCTGTGGTAGGAGTTCTTGACATCTCCATCTCCCGATTTTTGAAACTCTGAAGTGATGTAAACCTGCTGATGTCACACGTGGATTGACACGTGTCGAATAACTGCCATGTGTCACTCTAATTCGTGACTTACATGTACCTGAAATGTTGAATCAACTTGACACTTTTCATTTCCTAGTTGTTCCACGTGTTCTTAGCTGACGTGGTTTGCTGACGTGTCTGTTTCGGGATTTTGCATTTTGCGAATTCAACATTCTTGTTGTTAAGTGTTCTTTGGCAATTCAAAGTCCCGATATCTGAAACTCTGAAATGGAGTTTAATTTGGGGTTTCACATTTCGTGAATTCGACAGGTTAGGGAACCCCGTTCCTTTGAATTTCCAGTCAGTGAAACGACGATCTTTCGCCATGTGGCCTACCCGTAAATGGACGGTCCTCCTTCTTTCGGGATTTTGTACGCCCGCTTCTCCTTGTAGTTTAAAGAACGTGCAGGTTCTCCTTGATCCAATGATGGTCGGATCCCGTGCTTGGATCTAACGCCTGAGATCTGTCCTCCTCTTCAGCACACTCTTCTTGTCTACATTCATATTTGACGGCCATCGAGAATTCACGATGGGATCCAACGATCATTGACACTTCTCCTCCTGAGCTTATGCATCCTCCTTACTTGGGAGAATTTCTAAGTGTCAAAGGCCTCGACCTTTGATCCGCCTGATATCCCGAGTACGTTATCTCTCTTGAGCTTTGGTAGTGAGTTAACCTCATCCCTGGTGCACACCTACGTACTGCATTTGACTTTACGCTAATTCCTCTTGAGCTTACTTTGTCCTTGTTTTGCCTTCGCTGCATACTCTGATCTTGCCATCAATGACAAGCACATACTGCCTATAAAGCATGCCAACCATCCTCTGCACTATCTCTTCTGATCTTATCGAGCTTGCTCTCTAGTGTCTTCCCAAAATACTTTTGGTGCCTGTCTGTTACATTCTTCCTGTACTCATGCCATCTTCGTTGCTATACTTGCCATCAATGACAAGCATATGTTGTCTGTTAAACATTTGCCAACAATTCCTCCTCTCTTCTTATCAGTTATGTCATGTTAGAGAATTTGATTCCAAACGTAATACAACATTAGTGTAGAAATCTTCTTCGTTCTTCGAATCAACTTGCAAATATTCATGAAAAGTGTGTTCCCTTGAGCCAAAAGAAATAATATTTTTTGATACTTCCCACGCTTCTGTTATTAGTGAAATTTTTTTATTAATATTATTTTCTACATAACTTAGAACCATTTTGAGTAGAGTTGACGATCCTTTCAATTTAATGGCGGGTGTGGTTGGTTTTATAATTGTTAAGGGACTTGCAAGGATTTTAGAGATTTGAGATAGAATCATCAAAAGCATCCCTGGTTGCTCTGTGAATTTCAGATATTTGGGATGGCCGCATATCTTTAATGTCAACCTATGATCGAGATTTTCCCTTCTTATTTTTCTGATCACCTCTTTCTATAATCAAATTTTTAGATTCCTTATAAAAAACAACACTTTGGAAAGTAAATGACTCTTCTTCACTGAAGATCTCATCTGCAATGATCTCTAATGCTGAATTTTTTTGGGCCATATTTCCTGACTGATCAATTGTGCAAAACATTTTCTCAATATCTTCCTCGAGCTCCATGTCTTCAAGAGAGAAACTATTGATGTCGTTTTCTATGAGATTGTCTTCTTCTTCTTGCACTACATTCTTCCTCTTTTTTCTCATAGGGAGCTTATGTGAGCTCTCGATTTTTCCAGGGGGGGATTCTTCTCTCCTCCGCCGCTTGAACTAATGTTGGCAATCTTCCTAATTGGGTGATTCATTCAAGCATTGCTCCGGGATGTGGTAGTTTTGGGAGTAACAAATGGATACTGGGTGCTCCTTTCACCGTGACCCTTTCCTTTTTTCTTATAAAAATCGTTAGTATTGAGTATTGTTTCTAAATCACCAACATTGTGTACACGAGTGCTTTGGGTGTTATCTTCTTCTTCATTCAAGATAATATGAATGAACAAGTTGTTGAATCCTACTGACAACATATGTTCCACAAATATTTTGTGAGGATCAAACCCCTTTATTTTTTCAGCATACTTTAGATTTACATTGTTGAAGTGATTCACAAACTCATCAATTTTATTTATGTTTCTGAAAATGAAATCTCCAATCTTCCAAGGTAGGGGGATGAATTGCTTTTTCCTTTTTTTCGTGGAAAAATGCAGCCATAAATTGTATTTCCTTGCCACCTTTGTAATGAATAATTTATCAGATACGTGAAACAAGAGAGAATAAGGATTTTATTTGGAACATAATATCCTTATGACACTGTGATTCTCCATTTGTTCTATTGTTCCTCTTTTCTCTAGAAATTTGTTAGCATGGTCAGATATCCTTGAAGTATTCTCTCCCAACAACAACCTATTGAATACTGAAACAAAATAATTATAGACTTCATAAAAATGTAAAGAGGTCTTATGTCTCCATAATGCTTGATACCAGAAGGTAACCATATCTGTTTCACAATTCACCCTCTTACTTATGGTCATTTTTGGGAATTGACAATAATACACTATAGCAGATATCAGATATGATGCCATAAATATTTTTTTATTCTTTCTCTAGTGCATTAACTGGGGCGAGATTTTGATAGAAATCAATTTTCCTTAGTAAAAAATGGCTAGTTCTTTTACTACAAAATATAAAACATAAAGAATCATGCTAGAAATGGTAGAAGTTCTTTCCTGACCTGTTAACCTGGTAAACAACCAAGCGATTTCTCGAAAGATGTTTTTAAAAATCTTGGTTATGTCTTCTGGAATAGACACAGGATTCTCCAAATATTCAGGCAAGGGGTCAAGGCCATTGTTATATCTTTTCAAGAAATCTCTGCAATCTTCTCCTTTGAAGTTAAGGGCAGGCTGTGAGAGCTTCAAAATCGTACAAAATAATTGTGGTGAAAGGGAGAACATAGAATGACCTTGGAGTTGTATAATCCTCTGGCTCAACACATACTTCTCCACGCACCATGTAACAATATCTTTACAGTCAAATACCTCAAAAACACATCATGTGTGAGCAATTTCAGATGCCCAGATTATGTCTTTTTGTGCAGGAGGAGAGGAGTAATATGAATATGCTTTGGACCATTGAAAGTTGTGGTCTTCACAACCAAAAATATTTAGAGTATCACCATAGAACTGTTGTCTAGATATTTCTACCATAGGTTGGCGAGAGTATTCTTTCAGCTGAATAATAACTTGAAATGATTTTTTCAGAGAGATGACAATAATATAACCTTTGGAAAATAATTATTTTAATGAAATTTAATGAGAAATTTATTCGAGCACTTTGTTATTAATGGTGATATTTTCGGAGCCCGCACAACCAATTACTAGTATTAAACCATATTTAAAACATGAATATGGCGGGGACAAACTGGAACAATTTTGAATATGGATTTTTTTATGAACCCACCATTGTGAATGATAAAAAATAAGCTAAGTGTTGCAAAGGGGTTGGTCGGACTTGTATGCAGTAGAAATGAAATACTTAGGGGCTCAGTACCAACGACAAGTCTGACGGTCATAATGTATATCATGGACCTTTGGGAGAAAAGTGGAAATCAAGAAACTTGGAAGATGAAGGCCTGAATCTGTGAACCCACGAAGTTGCAAAAATTGGTTAAGTATATTATAAAAAGGTGGTCGGTCAGACTCATGACATAGAAACGTGAATGGAAATGGAAACTCGTCAACCTGTGAACTCGTCTATTTTTGAAATACGACTAAGTATGGTAACTAGAAAGGGATAGAAGAAGGGAAAAAATTAAAAAGGGAACAAGGGTAGGTATAGAAGAGGGAAAATAAATGAATAAGGAAGTTGGGAAAA
Source organism: Picea sitchensis (assembly GCA_010110895.2). NCBI lineage: Eukaryota > Viridiplantae > Streptophyta > Pinopsida > Pinales > Pinaceae > Picea > Picea sitchensis. The sequence goes on from SNQJ01S0069509.1 coordinate 28,624, forward strand.
TAGTAAGGGAAAGGAACTTTGGGAAGTAGGAATTGATCTCAACAGGAGGTACCCTTAAAACATTTAGTGACTTCCTCACGATGAGGGTAGTATTTCGTGTAGTGGTCTTCCATACAAATCATGTAAGTCAACTTCACTTTCCTTTTGTTTTCAACAGTCGTTTGAGGTTTTTTATTTTCCTACTCATTAGAAGATTTTTTAGATTTACTCTCGTTTTTCTTCTTGCCTCCAGGTTGTTGAGATGAAGTGGATTGGATCTTCATCTCAGAGGTTTGATAAGGAGAGGGAGCATTTTTGGTTTTTGTAACATAACCCACCATGCCATTGACATGTGATTCTATAGAAGGTCTTGATGGATCGTTCGACGAGTGAGGAGAATGAGGGATCAGATCATAAAGCATGTCGGATTGGGAATATACCAAGTCCAAATATTGTGTAAGAATGATGACTTTCTCCCTAGTGAAAGAATTTCCCATTGCGACATCTTTAGCGATGGGTGGAAAAAGTGACTTGGTAAACCAATATGCCAAGAGTTGGTCCAGAATCGCGGCTTTAATAAACCATCAACACCGCCTCCATTCATGAGTATGATTAGATATGTGTGTGGAGGTGGATTTCTTAAGAGAAGTTAAAATATTTGTACTAGTTTCATATTGAATTGGTAGCTAGAAATGTGTCAAAAAATCCATATCTAAAGAGTTGAAGTTGCTAAAGGAATGTTGTGGAAACTCTATATACCATTTCATTGTCACTCCTGTGAGGGTTCACTGGAAAATTTATAAACGAATGGAATAATATATCAAAGAGTTCTAAGAACACCAAATATTAAAGGTCATTACATGGTTGTTATGATCTTCTCCAGGCTTCCCATAAAATTTTGGGATATCATGAGGTATTTTGGCATGGATTGTAGGCTAAAATGGGGCGTGTAGTATAGGATCATTAGTTAAACACGACAGATCAGACAGATCTAATGTGTCCAAGAATGGAAGTTGTCGGTTGACCTATGGATATTGGTATTAATCATGTGGCATGGGAACACCAGTAGGACCATATACAAGTTGTGATGAGATGGAAAAACCAAATGGTCCTCCCATGTATTATGGTTGACCCCCCATGTATTATGGTTGACATGAGGGTCCCCCCATGTAGTGCGGTTGAATTGATGGTCCTCCAATGTTTTGCAATTGACCTGATGTTCCCCCCATGTATTGCGGTTGACCTGATGGTCCTCCAATGTACTGCGGTTGACCTTATGGTCCCCCCATGTATTGCAGTTGGTTTGATGGAACTCCCATATATTTTGTTTGAGAGGGATGTTTTGCTGGAATCATGGGGTTCACAAATTGATTAGGAAAATTTCCTTGCTAAGGAATGATCGCTGGATTAAGTTGACCCCATAAAGTATTTGCAACTCCTAGATATCGTTGTCCAAGATACAAGCCTGTAGTAGTAGAAATGGAAGGACATGCAGGAGTAGCTTTCCCCCAGGCTTGTTGTTGTTTCCCCCACATAGGATTTTTCCCCATGGTTGAGGGTTTCCCCTTGAAAAAATGTTTCCCTCTAGTTGAAGGTTTCCCCCCAGCTAAAGGTTGGCCTTCCATTGAATATTCACCTCCAATGAAGGGCATAGAAGAAATACACATTTGTAAAGTTAGAGATGTAGGTTGATTAGCTTGTGTAAATGTGGTTGTATGACCAATTTGACTGTTAGCCATTTGACCAATGGGAATACCAAGTAAAGAACTCGGTGTGTTCTTTTGGAGTTCTTAGTTGGCCTTAAGGATTTTTATTTTACTTTCACCATGGCTGATCAAGGGATTCGAATATCTTGCAAAAATGCAAGGTTTGGATCTTGAAGTTCAGGAACCTCAAAACAACTCTTCTAACGAAGGAATGGTCAAAGAACTAACTTTTGAAATCGGGAGTTCAACTCCTGGAAGTGACCAACATGCAGAAGAACATGTCACAACCTTCATGGATGGCCTTTTACCTTATGTAAATCCCCCTTACATTGATCCACTTGGCCCACTACTCATTGAACAACTGTCCAAGATATTTTTTTATGCTTATTATTCTTATCGTATACCAACCAGTTAAGCCATTAGGAAAAAATTCAACATGTAAAAAATGAAATTTCATCCTCTTGATCCAACTACTATTGATCCTGGAAGAGCATAGATCGCTACTGCTGGTGCTTCTTCTTTACTAGGAACATCCGTGACCCGGTTTACTCTAACACACCCAGTTGCACATACATCTCTCTCCGCACATGGGTCGAGTAATATTCCTTCTTCACTAATCCAATATATGCACACACCAAGTGCTTTTAATTCTTCATCCCATCAACCATATGGAAAAAAATCAAATTGGTCATACAACCACATTTACAAAAGCTACTTAGCCTATATCTCCAACTTTACAAATGGGGAGTTATTATATGCCCTTCATTGGCACTTAGTAATGGTGTCAAATTTGTGACACTTAATAAAGTGCATTCGACACTTAGTAAGGTGCATATGACACTTGATAAAGTGCATGCGGCACTTATTAAGTTGCATACAACACTTGTGACACTTAAGTGAGACATGGTGGTGTCACATTTAGGTGTGTGACAAATACCCTTCTAACAAATTCATCCATTTCTCCAAAGGATCTGTATCTATCTGGCCTTCAAATAAGGGGATATAAAAGTTAACTTTTACCTTTAAGGGTGTCACACCTATGAAATGTTTTCAGGTTGAAGGTGCCTTGGATACTTTCAATAGTCGTTGAAGGATCTAGGTGAATATGTCCATCTTCTTGTTCCGTTGTCACACGAGGGATTTCTCAAGGCCTTTTGGACTACACTTTATGACAAGATGGACACACATTTGAAGATATATATAACATTATATCCACATATATATGGGGATATAGAAGTATTCAACAAGAATTTGGTTCAAATTTTGAGGGGTTACAATCAAAAGTATCTGAATATTTGGGATGAAAATATGTTCTACATTCAACACTCATATAATAGAGTAGTCCATATTTCTACCAGTAAGTCCCCTTTCGAAACTTGGTTTAGGTATTTTCGACCTTTTCCCTTGGATGTTGTCCATAGAAAAAAAGGAGTGAGGGAAGACATCAAAAGAGAAACATTGAAAGAAGAGAAAGTTGTTGAAAATTTTAGGTAGATCCATTTGCAAGTATATGATATATTGAAGATATCAGGAGAAAATTAAAAGGATCAACATGATCAACAAAGAATTGAGAAATCATTCAAAGTGGGAGACAAATTTTGGTTATAGCTGAACAAGGAAAGACTATAAGGTCTTGGCAAGAAGCTCAAGGATATAAAGCATGGTCCTTTTGAGGTATTGGAAAAGGTGGGTGATAATTACGATAGACTGAGTCTACCCATATATATGCACATTTACTCAGTAGTGGAAGTGGAAAATCCGAAACTATATGAGTCTTTCATGTTGGATTAGGAAACTGAGGAGTAGGTTCTACCCACCATAGAGGAATTAGCACTAGAATATCATGCAAAGTTGGTATAAGATATATTTATGCAAAATAAGTCTAGAACTACCAAACAAGGGAAACAAGGGAAACATGACCTTTGATGGATTAAGTTGAAAGGACAACTTCATAGCAAGGAAAAATGCTACTTCGAGGAGAAGATGGAGGAATAATTTCCTCACCTCATTCAATAAAATATTTTGGGGATCAAAAGCCTCCCTAAATGGGGAGGTATGATTTGGATGGTATTATTATATAAATTTTCATCTATCTTGGTACATTTTGGGTGGAAAAATTAGAGGAATTAGATTGCAAGGCCCATTTTAGTGGTAGGTCATAATTTGGAAAATTGGGGTCTAGAACATTCCAAATCCATTTTGAGGCATCAAATAGGTTTTTTGGGGTAAAATTTGTGAGTGTATCTCTTATTCCCTCGACGTTGTTCTACACACTGAGATCATTCCAACAGTGAAAACACCATCTCCATTGGAGCTCGTATGTGGAAGTGATGCCTCCCACAAGTTTCCCTACCTTGTTGATCACCATGGTAGCGAGTGAATGCCACATCAACCCCTATTACTCACACATGAGGGGCTAGCCATGTGTTGAATTTCAAGATTATTCTAGTAGTTACAAAACCTTATTACTAATTGAGGATTGGGGATGAAAAAACCTTAACCATGTACAACTATCAGACTACATTATATACTGGGCCACTAGGAGGAGAAAGGTTTATATTCTCTAGTATTGTACTTGTTCCATAGTTTTATAGCGTTATTAACCCCCTAACCCTTGGGACATCATCTCCTAGAAGTCACCTACCCAAATCATCCACTTTCATGACTTTCTCCCTAAGTTTCTAGCCTAATTTCCCTTTGGTTACATTTTTCCTTCCTCAATCCTGCGACCGAAAGGTTTGATCACCCTTTCTGGACTGCCAAATAACGATCGAGTCACTCTTTTCATGTACATAAGTCACGATCGAGCCTAGAAGCTCCCTTTTTTGGATTTGGTTGTGATGGATGAGATCTTCCTCTGATTTCTCAAGGTTTAGTCTCGAGAAGGATTCCATTATAGCTCCAATATATTATCCTTTAACCATATGGCCTTATCTCTAAATCCCTATAAGAACCAAGCCATATCTCATGAAAGAGGAGGAAATAATTAACAAGTTTACTCTGGAGTTTTGGTGGCAAAGCTTTGGAAAGGAGATTGGAAGGATATCTCTTCAGTCTATATCAGTGAGTTGTATCTCTGCTTATATGATTAATAGAAGATACACTAGATGTTTCCCTCTAATTGAATGTTTCTCTCAATTCATGCATTTGCAGTGAGGAATTAGTATGATTACTTGTTATGTTATACTATCAACATATTTCATTTGTATATTTATTCCTATATTAGGTATAGGAAGAACCTAAGGGATCTCAACTCCTGCAGGGTGAAAAATCCTTGCAACAGATTGTCTAGCATACCAGGGAGATCACCCTTTATATGTTGTTATTCCTTATTTATGCAATTTAGTTTTGAGGTCTTTACCCACCTAAGTGCCTTGATCTAATTGCCAGAATTTGTTATACTCTTTCCCAAGGCTGGTTGAAGAACCATCTTCCTTGGATCTTATATATCTCATCTAAGATCTATTTTTTTCCCATTTCATTGTTTCGGTCACGAATTCCTAGTTTGCATAGAGCGAGCCAAGACTTCCTGGTTGCAGTTTTCCTTCCTTGAGGTAGCAACCATCTCTGCATCCAGGATTTCCAAGGGTGACCATACCTCTTGGTCACATTGTTCCTTTGACATGGAAACAACCCAATCACTCTCTCTCCCTCTTCAGGGGGTGACCAATCTCTTAAAACCCCCTTTTTGGAGAGTTATCCTTCAAAAAACCTATCCAGATCCATCTCCACTGGTCTCTTTCAACACTCCAAACCTGTCTTAGGCCCGTCTCTCTGATTTTGCTTCGAATTCTTTTGAAATTTATGAAATCTATCTTCTCCTCTTAGTCATCTCATACGATGGATGGGTACAACTAGAATCGTCTAGTCTAATCCCTTCAATTAAGTAGAAGAATTTTCATAGTTGTTTGAGAAGGTTCTTTCACCAAATTTGTCATTTTATTATGCAAGTCTTTTGTGCATTAGTTTGAATGCTTATCTAGACTTTGAATTTTTTGCGTGCTTTAAGTTTGCATGTTTGTTTTTCCTTCCAAATTTTTCATTCCTTACCAAACATTGTTGATTGAAAGTGAAAGTTGAAGAGGACTTTTTGTTTCAATGTTCATATAGTTTGAAAACATAAAAGAAACAAAAATATTGAATTTTGAGCGCTTTTTGAATATATTTGAAACAATTTGTGCTTGGTTGGGAATTTCGTAAATCATTTCATAAGTTTGGTTGAAAAATTTGTCCCTTTGTCTCATTTTCAAAGAGTAAAAGTGAATTGGTATGCATTGCGGCGTTCTCTTACACAAAAAGAAAAAATAAAGATACTCTTCTATTGGTTGTGGAGCTTGATTATCTTCCTGATTCAGGTCATTTTTTTCAGCCATGTTTATACCCCATGATGAATTTACACCTAGGAATAATGTACACTCCTCCACGTGGGGGAGTGCAAGGGGGTTTACCCCCCCTGCTGGGGTTTGGGGGTGAATCCCCCGAAGGAAAATTTTCCTTGTAAATGTATATTGTAATTGCAAATCTGGACCGTTCATTATAAGGTCACAAATATGATGGTAGAAGTTATATTAGGGTTTTTTCCCCTAAAAGGCAACCCTATTTTATGAGGGAAATGTATTGCAGTTATGTATCAATTGTGAATATTTTATTCTGAGTGAGGAGAGTGTGAGAGAAGGAAGAAGAAGTTACAATGGGTGTGTTGTAGGCTGTATCCCTTCATTTGCTAGATAATAATAAAGGAAGGACCTGGAAATTTCTCTGGTGGACGTAGCCCCCACTGGGTGAACCATGCATATCTATGTCTCTATTGTATTGTGTATCTTCTATGTTTTGATTCCTCATTTGTTTTATTTTATTGCTCCGCGATCCTGTTTTTCTAACATCTTATCCCTCCTGTAAATAACATTTATCAAAAAGAAAAATTGTTGAAATTTTATTCCTTTGCATTTATTTGGAGTTGAGTCCTTTCACATCATAAGTTTCACTTATGCACAACCTTTTGAGTAAAGAATAGCTTTAAAAATGAACACGCTTTAATAAAATTTATTAGAATTTTTTTTTCTAAGAACACCAACAATAGTCTAGGTTTAGGGTCTTTGGAATAGATAAGTGAGTAAACTGTCCAAGACCACAAAAAAGCACCATAAAATAGTAAAGAGTTCTTAAATCCAACCTTCATATAGGCATATCCAGAACCCCCCTCTCACATATGGGGGATTAACACGAGGTCACGTGCGGCTGGGAAACATAGATTACCCCTCAGAGGCTTTACCAAACATAGTGGAATGATAATATATTGGGGATTATTCTTGAGAATCAACTGCTTCTTTTGGTCTTAGAACTCCAGGGTACTCTGGAGATTTTTTCGGTCCTCTTGAGGAATTTCAGACTTGATATCCTACCCTTACTATTGGACCTGACTATCGACTGTACTTGCCTGGAGGTTGATTGAGAGTTGGTTACCTTAGTTTCCATAATATTTATGGATTTTACACAAGGTGATGACGAAGGGGATTCTTCGCTATACCTGGATTAGATGTTGGCCAAACTCACTCAGGATCCTTGGAGGGAAACCCACAGATAGACTGTCGAGGGGATTGCACTAAGGTGTAAGTCTATTAAGCAGGTCATCAACGTATATAATCCACCCACTTACCCCAGTTACCACGATGTTGGATTTCATCACCAACTAGTGATCTCATGGGGAGAAGTTTTGGATTATTTGCTTGATTCCTATATTTCTTAGAGCGTGTTGTTTATTTTATTTAGTTGGATTTAGGATTGTTATTGTCATATTTTAAATCATGTACGACGAATACCTACGTAGGTCTTGGAGGATGCAAGGTTTGCCTCCTCTACATTATGAACCCTTGCCTCTCAACTAACTCGGAGACCATCCTTGAGAGGAATTCCATGAGGGAACTCACTCTGAATTTGGAAGCATTGTTACCCCTTTCCTTGAATGCCCAGAAGGAGACAATTTTCGTGAGGGATTTGTAGTCCCCGCAAATATACCCTTTACTAACCCTTTTGGTCCCCTCCTTATTCAGGTAAACTCCACCGAAGAACCTGAACTTGATACCGATCACCCTTTTTTACCATATGTGCCTTGAAAAGACATCGTGAGCATGGAAACCCAACAAATACATTCATATGAAGGTTTCACCACACCACCCCGGGTTTCTGTGCCATTCAATCCTACCCAGACTCTGCAAGATACCAGATATAATAAATATGCATAACAAAAATAAAATGCTAGAAATGGCAGAATAACAGTAATATAACCAGCATAATCTCCACAATAACACATAAATGATATAAGAACAACAACAGAAATAACACTTTGATTCCGAAAGCAATGTTCACGGGCCTCTTCGAGGGGGCAACCTCCAGTCGAGCAATGATCTATTACAATAATCTCCAAGTTAGAGTTTTCATACCCTTGACCCTTATTTATACTAAATATGTCTATCAAGAGAAGCATCTAGAGGAATATCCTTCTAGAAGTGGAAGCTTCTATTAGGTCTTCTTACATCTGCCTTATTCTATTTTATTGAAAGGCCTTATTAATATTGACCTTTATTACATACGAATATATTGATCTACCTATGTGCAGGTTAGGACCCTAACATGTATGCCCCCTTAAAAACAACCTTGTCCTCAAGTCTTGAGATGTGGAAACTGCTGCAGAATGGTAGTTGGTTCCCAAGTGGCATCTGCTGGAGTCATATATTTCCACTGGACCAACACTTCCTTGATGGTTCTTTGATGCAGGTGATGCTCACATTGGTCCAAAACTGCTTATGGCTGTAGCCAAATGGATCCTTCTTAAGCTAACTTTGGAAGGTTGGTTTGAAGTTGGAATCTAGTTCCAATCACCTTCTTTAAGCATGAAACATGAAAAACAGGATGTAGCTTCGATTGACTGGATAGAGCTAACTGATATGTGACTTGTCCCACATGCTTGAGAACTGTATAAGGACCATAAAATTTGGGCGCTAGCTTCTGACAATGCTCGGCCTTGAGGGAAGTTTGCTTATATGGTTGCAGTAGCAAAAACACCTGATCCCTTTCTGAAAATTGACGTTCAGAGCGACCTTGATCTTATTGTTTCTTTATGTGATTAAGTTCCATGACCAAGTTTTCTTTAAGGGTACGTAGAATATCCTCTCAAAATGTAAGTGTTTGGTCAACCGCCTGGACCTTCGAGGTACCCAGTAAGTATGAGAGAACTGAAGGCGGCTTCTGTCCATATACTGCTTCAAAAGGAGTCATGCGAGTAGTTGTATGGTAGGAAGTGTTGTACCACCATTCGGCTAGGGGTAACCATTGAGCCCACTGATGTTTTTTTTCAAAGGCAAAACACCTCAGATATGTTTCCAAACACTTGTTGACAACTTTTATTAGACCATCAGTCTGGGGATGATAAGTTGTGCTGAGATGCAATTGGGTGCCCTGTAGCTTAACAGTTCTTGCCAAAAATTACTTGTGAAAGTTGGGTCATGATCAGAAACAATAGAGTGCGGCATGCCATGAAGCTTGAAGACCTGATCCATGAAAATTTGAGCCACCGTGGATGTAGTAAATGGGTATTGAAGAGTGCAGAAATGAGCATACTTGGAAAGGCAATCCAAAACCACCATTATGACTGATTTATTCCCCGATTTGGGTAAGCCAGTAATAAAGTCCATAGAGATATCCTTCCAAATAGCAGGTGGAATCGAAAGTGGTTGTAGTGTGCCCAAATATTTGACTATTTCTCCCTTGTTGCATTGACACACCTCACATTCAACGACAAAATTACGGATGCCCTGTTTCATACCATCCTAGAAAAAAGAACGTTTGACCCTGTCATATGTTTTAGTGAACCCTGAGTGCCCCACTGTGGGTGTATCATGAAGCTTAGAAAGTACCATGGATTTAAGCTTTGATTGTTTACTTAAATAAAAATGACCTTTGTATTGAAGCTCATCCTGGAGCCAAGAGTACCCTGGGGGAGCCGGAGCCTTGGTCTGCAATTGCTAGATCAGATGTGAACTTTTGGGATCTTGAAGCCATTCCTAACGCACAGCTTGGAGCTAATCAGGTACAATGAAGGAAAGAAAAAAAAGGGATCCTTCTTCTTCATGTTTTCTGGACAGTTTATCCACCACTACATTGTCTTTTCCCTTCTTGTAAATGATCTCATAATCATGTCCAAAGAGCTCAGTCACCCTTTTTTTTTTCTCCAGGGAGGAAATGCGTTGTTCCAGAAAGTACTTGAGGCTTTGATGGTCGGTATTAATTTGGAAGCGTTTCCCCAAGAGATAACGGTGCCACAGATCAATGACATGAAAAATAACCAACATTTCCTTTTCATAAATGGGTTTGCCCAGATTCCTTTCAGATAGTTGCTTGTTGGTGAAGGCCAAAGGTCGACCCTCTTGCATAAGGATAACATCGATTCCTTTCCCTGAGGCATCACATTCCAACGCAAAGGTCTTTGTGAAATTGGGAAGGGCCAGAACTAGAGTGGTGTGCAAGATACCAGATATATAAAATATGCATAACATAAACGAAATGCTAGAAATGACAGAATAACAGTAAAATATCCAGCATAATCTTCACAATACACAGAAATGATATACGAAATAGCAACATAAATAGCACTTTGAATCAGATAGC
>SNQJ01S0069510.1:25275-44662 GCA_010110895.2 Picea sitchensis
AGGAATTGACACCAGAACCATGATAAACTATCCCCACAGTTGATATCGAGCACATGATCTCTGTTGATGACGCTAGTTCTGATGCCACTAAAATAGATTCACCCCAATATGATTTTATGTCTAACTTTCCTCCATTTCTAAAGGAGCAAGAGAGATTTTCTGGTATTCAGTATGATTTGAAAAGGGTTATGGAGTAGGATAAACCATTAAACTTGGATTATACTCGTCCACTACCGAATCTGGAACAGGTATAATGCGAGGGTTGTTTTAATTGGATCTAGAGATATTACCAGGACATCCCTTATCTACAGGCTCAACTAAATCAAGTTATGGCTTGTAATTTAGCTTTGGAAAAGAAAAATGAATATTTGAGAGCTAGCATCGAATTGGTTACACCTAGGGCCAACAAATGGTTCAGGAGGTCAGAGGATATTATCATAAATAATTCCACCAATTTCAACGCTATTATCAATTCAGAATTATCTCATGTTTCTTTTTCAAAGGTTTGATGGGTAAACAGTCTTCTTGGAATTTACGTTTGGTTTGTTTATTGATAACTAAAATTGTTTTATTTTGGTTTTATTTAGACTAGCTACAAAATCATAGATTCTGTAGCTTGTCTTTTAATTTATTAATTTGATTTCTTTTCTAATTTAAATTTCTCTTTTTTCTTAGGTGTGAAGAAGATCAATGTGAAAAGGTTGAAGGAAGGAGTAAATAGTCGGGAATTCTCCAAATTTGCAATTTTCATTTTGAGAAACAGTTTCAAGAATATTTGGATGATGTAACTATTTTGGATAGCTATCACAACAAACCTATATTTTTGGTTTTTTTTATTTAAGACTTTATTAAAATAGATCTGTCTCTATCTTGTATGATATGAGAACATACCATGAATTTATTTTAAATAGTAGTGCTTGCCCAGGAACACATGCAATTCTTTTGGGACCTGATGATGGACTTATCGTTTTGATAAATATATGAAATGTAGTTTAATTTTTGGCTTTAGTCCTTTTGCAGACTGTACAATGTGATTATTGGCCTTCATATATTTTCTGGGCATGAAAAACTTATATGTTATGAATTAACTTTAGTCTGTTCAACATTTATGTTTTAATGTTCTGTTTATCTCTCACGTGGTCCATTATTTATTGTATTATAATCTTTATGGCTAATCATCTATCTATACATTTTGAGTTTACGTCGAATGTTAGATTTTGATATTACCATTTTCCAGAGATTGAAGTTAACTTCATCTTCAACTTTTGAATAATTTAAAGTTACACGAGGAAAATTCATTCGTCTTTCTGTTTATTATAGATTTCTTTCGAAATACAAAAAATTGCTTGAGTTGTTTTAGGAAATATCATTCTTTTCTTATTTCCATAGATTTATGCTTGGCAACAGGTTAAGTGGAGCCTACATTACACAGAGAAATGAATATAGCTTAGTACCTTTTCTTTACAGCTGATCAACATCAGGTTAGTTATCTTTCTTTTTATTTGATTTATTTACTTTACGAATAAATAATGATTAAATCATTCAAACTTTAATGCTTTGTTCATTACAGTTATATCATTTCAAATCTTATTCGTTCATTTGTTGTTGTTTGCTACTTATAGTAATAGAACGATTTCTTTACTTTTGCATCTTATTTAAACTTTGATTCGTTAGTTAAAGTTATCATTTTCACAAGTCTTTATTTAAACCTTGTATCTGTACATACATATTGTATATAATATGACTACATGCTATATATATATGTTAACTGATAGGATTATATAGTTATATAATTTTATCTCTCTTAGTTACTTTAGCATTTTCATTGGCTAATGGAACCATAAAACCTGTCATGGTAGGTTATTCCAAACGGATTGGATTAACTAGACAACCTCGGACCAGATCTTCCCTTCTCATTGAAGGTGTGTCACAAACACTCGACAAAAAATGGAATTAGAAGGAGGGCCTGAAAGTAATTGATGACACGAGGAAGTCGTAAGACTCCCCCAAACAATTGTTCTCTAGTAGTGATGCGTAGTCACTCAGACCCTACCGTTATACCTGATCTAGCCACCACGTCAAAAGCTACACATGACATTCCCACTAAACTCGTGAAACCGATTCCTCATGGTATTAATGTACATAAATTATCTACAATTCTTTCCATTCAATTTTAAGAACCTAGGGTGCATTATCCCAACTTAGACAATATGGTGGACAACTAAATCAACCCCTTGATTTTTCCAATCTACAAGAAGATCATCTTGGAACTGGTATGCCTGATCACACATTAGGTGACAATATTTCTGATCCTTTTGAAGCACTAATCCTAGGTGCTATGGGATTTGGTCTTACACTATCCCCACTTGGGTCTTCTCCACCCTCTTCAAGAGAAGAATCCTCTGATGAAGGTAGTTCTTCGTCTGGGAAATCTCAAAATTAACCCCCATCAACTCCCATGGATAACCAAAAAAATCCTTCCAGACCTTAGCTCGATCAAGATTCCGTGGCAGTACCTGGACCTCAACATCCGTTACCCAAACATGTTGAAAAGTGGATACCCAAATTTGACCCCGATTCGAAGCAATCAATTGAGGATTATATCAAGAAATTCATGTTAGCTGTTAGGATTCAGAACATCAAACACAAGGATGTCGTGTGTAGGCTATTCACTTACACTTTTCAGAGATAAGTTTGAGACCATTTTCTTAGAAAATTTCAGAGATGATAAATCTCCAGAAGTTCTAGTAATGGAAATTTCCAATATAAAAAAGAAACCTAAAGATAAATTCAAGGATTTCAATTAGAGATTACTTACGCTTAAAAATAAAATCCCTACAGAATCAATGCTTGCTGAAAACTTGAATGTTGCAAACTATGCTAAAGCCCTACACCATAATATAGCTATATGGGTTAAAAGGTCTAAGAAAAACATGTTACTAGAAGATTTTGAGGAGACAGTCCTTATAAAGAATGACCTTCTTAGTTTAAAGGATAATGTAAATGTGGAAGCTGAATCAACCTCCTCTTCTAAAAACAAGATAGAAATCCTCACTAGACCTCCCCAAAATAAAAAGGAACAAGAAACTTTAGACTTGGAAAGTTTATAGAAATCCTTTCAGAAGTTATATAATCAAGTCATAGACTTGAAAATATTTGATAAAGAATCATATACAAGTAAATGAAACTTTATACCACCTTTTAGGAAACCTTTTCCTCCAAACAGACCAAACCTGACCACAAAAGGTCTAAATTTTGAAGGGTTACAGTATGCTTTACAAGAAATATTGGAGGCACATGATAGTGTTGTTTCTGTACCGCTCGAAAACCAAAATGACATAGGTGGAGAAGAAACACCCGATGAGGAGGACTCATCTCCTCCAGTCTTCGGACATCTTTCCGACAGTATTTTCCAAGCTAATTTTGAAACTGTTCATAAAAATCAACATCCATATAATACTCGAAGTAAGGTGCAAAACACATCCTCACCTGAGACAAATAGAAATATGGTATCCAAATAGCCAAAAATGTTGAAAAAACACGAAAACCTATTTCCCTAGATTTAGAATATGATTTGGTTGAAGATCTTAAAAAACTAAGGGAAAATATATCAATTTTTAAACTACTTAAATTCCCTTTTATCCTTTAGAAAATGCTCCGAAGTATAACTGATAATAGATAAAAAGAATGAGCATTTAGATAGTAAATAAAACAACAGATGTCATGGGTAAAATATCACCTGAAGATCAGAATAAAAAGGACACATCAGAGAAGACTGTAGGGAATTTAGATAAAATTATTTCATGTACAACAATAAAAAATCAACATATTTCTCCCCCCACGCCACGAAAAAATGTACCACCATTCTTGTTAACTTTTGAAAAATTTCAACATAAATGTGCATAATTGTATGGTTGATTCTGGGGCCTCGTCGAATGTAATGTATTTGTCTGTTTGACAAAATATTAATGCTGAAGTAAAACTTTCTGATTTGAAAATCATTCAGTTAGACATAACTAATGTCACAATCGTTGGTGAACTTAAGGATGTATTGATTATGTTTTCATCTAACCCAAAATTCCACCAAGTAATTGATATAGTTGTCGTTGATATTCCAAAATTTTATGGATTATTTTTGAGCAGAGATTGGTCAGAGCAATTGCATGGTTATTTTTCTACAGAGTGGTCTCATGTATGGTTACCAGAGAATGCCCATCCTAACAAGATAATAATTAATAGAGAACGTTATCTGAAGTACATTGTTATAGATTTAAATGACTCTAATGATCCTTTTACCGCTGCTGTAAATACAATTCAAGATCAACGAATGAACACTTTTTTTGGAAATTTCATGACTGAAATATCCACTATCACAAACCCAGAACAACAATTTGAAATATCAGCCCATACACAGATAAAAAATGTGAAAAATGATCCAAACATTGCTGACGACAATGAAATCTGGTCTTTATACATTATGTGAAAAATGATCCAAACATTGCTGACGACAATGAAATCTGGTCTTTATACATTAATTGATCTAAATCTCATGAAGGAGTCGGTGCTGGTTGTGTTTTGATCGACCCAAAATGTAATAAGACATTCATTTCCGGCCGACAGAATTTGAACAAATAACAAATACAACAAAATATGAAGTGCACTTCCTTGTTAGATTGAAGGAAGGTAATCGATCTCAAGGTGCAAAATCTTATGGTGTTTGGTGATTTTGAAATTGTAGTTAAGTAGGTAAAAAACACTATTCATTGTTTATCACCTCATCTCAAAAACTACCAAACCGAGGAATGGAGCTTAATACATAAATTTCTCGCTTAACATAAGTTCCATTCCTAGATCTAGTAATTCAGACGCTGATTTATTGGTTAATGTCGCTTTAGAATTATTAACTGTTGAGGTTTTTTCTCCTAATGCATTTTCTTATGAATTGTTATTCGCCTACTCCATCCCCGACAACATTACCAATTGGCGAGTGTTGGATGAGGATCGACAAATCATAAATTTAATGCATATGGAAGACACTTTCCAAGATGTTGTAATCAATGAAAACACTCATGATGAAAAATCTTTGCGATTTTTCTAATATCCTAATTCTCGCTCCTATGAAAATATCATCCGATCTAGTAAACTCTATCCCCAAGTATTTTGTTAAATTAGAAAAACTATGATCTACATGACAAGTTTAGGGAGTGGTTAATTGTAAAATGAATAGTTCCTCTTTGTTGTATGAAACTGTAAATTTAAGAACGCGAGATACCTCGTGAATATCAATTTGGGCAAAGGGTGTTGTGAACAAGAAAGATATGCATCTAATGAAATTGTCAAAGAATTTAAAAGGATGTGTTTTCTTGGACATAATGGCGATTTGTGTTACTGATCCCAACATAATACAAATATATAATTCCCATGAAGCCTAAATCCCAACCATTTCAACAAAAATTGAGGAAAATACATCTTTAAATTAGAACCCACAGTAAAAAGGAACTAAATAAATTGCTAACCGCCAAGATCATTTTTCTAGTTTGACAAACTCAATGGGTATCCAACTTAGTCCCAGGAAGAAAGAAGAATGGAGAAATTCGTCTTTGTGTCGATTTTGTAATTTAAACTGAGCCTCTGATAGAGACAATTATCCCGTTCCTCCAATGGAAAAAAATCGCAACAAGCATTTGTCTCAAAGACTATCTTATTAGATGGTTTAATAAGATATAAACTGCATCCTTATGTCTCCATATGATCAGTTGAAAAACACTTTACTTAATTTCATGGGGCACTATGCCCACTAAAAATGTCTTCAGATTGATTAATGTCAATACTTTCCAGAGGGCAATGATATTGCCTTCAAGTAATTCAATAACCAATTAGTTGTTATTCATTTAGATGATGTCAACAGATATCTAAAACAAATTTAAAAGGGACCAATTGTTTTGGACACACCGACCATTAATTAGAGTGGGGGTGAAATGAGCAAATTTTCTTTTACCCAAAACTTCCCTTCAAAAAACTTATTAGTTAGCAATCACTATTTATTCATTACTTATTGCTGTGATTTATAACTCAAATTAAATGTGAACATATATCAACAATATATCATCAAATCACCATAAGGAAACACAAAGAACACAAGATGTATAATTTTCTTTTTATTACTAATTACAATCCTTGGGTTATCAATAACCAACAGAGTACAACTCTACAAGAGTACCAACTCTATAATGCAAGACTCATCTTACACTCAACACCAACCGAGATGAAACAACACTCCTCAACATATATCAATCCATTAACAAGGCACGTGAATTTTCGGTAAAGTAACACTCGTAAGTATGTGCCCTCTACCAAGCAGTATAATCCCCACGATGTATGCAAAACTATCCCAGATTTTACAACCCAGATACTTTTGAGCAACTAGGGCTTTCTTTTTCATCACACACTGCATCTTCCTCAACCTTCAATCATATTCGCCTCATTTTCACTATCCATTATGATCCATAACCAATCACAACACATCCAATCTCTCCAACAACTTACTCATGCTTCTCAACCATACACATGAATGCTACTCAATCATCTATAAGAAACCAATATACTATAACAATATATCAATACTAAATCATAAGAGTGTCGCTCACTCCATCAACCAACACAAACCAAATCAAACCAACCATACCACTAATGCCCTTTGCCATCCAAATACAATAAACAAGGGTATCCATCAAGACAACAATGTAATCATAACAGAGATTCTATGGCAGATCTGACCTCATAGAATTAATCTGATATGGAACTTGTCACCTTCATATCCGCACCATCTCACCACAAGTCTTCATGACTTCATCCATTGCACGCGGCTCACTCTCATTCCTCCATCCCGCTGTGAGGTAACGCATTCCTCGCCTCACTATAGTCGCTTATACCCTCGTAAAACTGGCTCTCAACTAAACTTCTTCCGGCCATGATCTCGAGAATTAATGTAAACTTTGATGCCCATGATCCTCCATATACTCTCTATTTCTAATACATCTTCAATACATGCTCAAGAGATGCTTCTTCACAAGAGACCCTTGCCTCTTATTTATATCAAGTAGCTCCTTAGAAGCATCTTCAGGTCACTTAACTCCACTCTCTAGGTCACTTTAACTCCCATTTCTAGGTCACTTAACCTATTTCTAGGTCACTTTAACCCATTTTCCTCATTTTAGGGTTAACCATTTTTTTTTTTTTTTTTTTTTTTTTTTTTTACTTTATCATTTAAATATTCTCCTTGACTTTGTCAACTCACTTTATCATTTAAATAATAATTCTTCTTTCAATCACTTTGACTTCTTTTGACCTCTTGGGGCTTCACAACATATGAGGGTCTTTCATCTTCATAGTGCCATAACTCTCAAACCATGAGGATATTTGTGACATTCCACATACCAATCGAAATGACATGACAAACACTCATCCATATCTAGGATAGTTTACCTAACAAATTCACTAATATCTTATTTCATTATTACACATTTAAGTATGGGTTGTCCAACCATACTTCAAGGATAATTCAATCAGAAGTGTCTTCCCACGAGGGATTTCACCACAAGGGGAACACTTCTCTTGGAGTTCACCATTGAACTTTTATCAACCATGATAAGACAATAATGAATCATCTTACATCAATTCAACAATGCATCATATACCAATGAAACCACATCGATTCATCTTCATCTAAGCATAATGTATCAATGACAACTCATTGACCCATATTCATCTAGGAAAATATATATTACATTTGACACTTAATCATCAATCAACAATACTTTACATCAATCAATCACTTGACATCAATAACCACTTGACATCAATCCTTTGACATTAATTAATTAAACCTTGCATCAACGACAACATGATCCAACACTTGTCACATCTTAGGGCTGTACTAGAACGTTATCGTAAGTTTCAGGCTTCACCAATCCTAAGAAATCACTTTTTTTTAGTGGAACAAGGAAGATTATTGGGATTTATAGTATCAAAAGAGGGGATGATAATAGACCTTGAACAAACACAAGATATTTCCAATCTCCCTCCACCATCTTCCAAAAAAGGAAATGCAATATTTTTTAGGTAAAACAAATTTCGTCACGTGACGCTTTGTCCCAAGTTTTTCTTAGATGGTTAGGCCTCTGCAAAAACTGATTAAAAATGATGTTGTTTTCAAATGGGGACCTCAAGATAACCTATATTTTAATGCCATTAGAAAATATATAATTGAATCTCCCTCCTTGATGAGTCCCGATTTTTCCAAAGACTTCATACGCTTTCATCTCTGACAGATCGTATGTTGCTGTGCTTACTCAATAAAATGATGAAAATAACGGCGCATTTCATTTATGAGTTCTGATCTTAAATGTGCATAATTAAATTATCCTATAGTAGATCAACAAGCTTATATTGTTTTTAAAGAAGTAAAACAATTATGACCACCTGCTGAAATCTAGGATGAAATTTATTGTCCCTTATCCTGTTGTAAGAAATTTGTTAGTTCAGAAGGAACTTGGGGATAAAAGGGATAATTTGATGACCTCCCTTCAAGAGTACAATCTCGAATCATACCCGCATGAATTGTTAGAGGTCAAGGCCTTTGCAAATTAGTGGCTCATTTAGTTGAAATACCAAAAAATCAACCAACAATGTACACTGTTAACCTAGTAATTTTCATAATGAAACACAAATTTGTCGTGTACAAAACACACCTAATTCATGGTATAATGATATCATATTTTATTTCCTGCATTAACCATTCCCTCTAAATATTGATTCTAAAAACAGAAGAGAACTAAGGCTTAGATCCAAGGCTTTTCAATTGGATTAATGACATATTTTTTTGGAATAATTTTGATGGTGTATTTCTACGTTTCCTAGAAAAGGAAGAATCTAAAAAGGTAGTAGTTGAGTTACATTTTGGTGATGTTGATGGCCATTTTGGTGGAGATAATACTACCCACAAAGAACTTAGGTATGGTTACTATTGGCCCACCTATTTTAATATGCTCATGATTTGTCTCACAAATTTATAATCTATCGTGCTATCACAGGATGGGTCAAGAAGGCTGTATCATAATTTTGTCGAGAGATACACTATTTCACATCGGCCTAGATATCATATAGAAATAATTAACCCAACTTCTTCATAACAACACAAATATATTCTCACAACAACGAATTATTTTATGAGATGGTATGTAGCTTCATCATATGTAGTAAACATTTAATAAGGTAATTTATTCTGTCCACATATTATCACTGCTTCGATAATTCAATGTTTAGTTTTTGGAAAATGATTCTATTTTTCTTCTCCTGTAGGTAGCTAGAGGTAGTAGTGGGGGCCTAGTGGCCCATAGTGATAATAGTGGAGGTCATTCAATGCAAAGTGGACTATTAGGTCCACTATATTATTAACAAGGCCCACTATGGAAGCTAGATATAATAAATGGGTAATTAGATACACAATGTAAGAGGACTTCTTAGAAGGTTCTACTTCTAGAAGATTCTCCTCTAGAATGTTCTTAGGTGATGGTAGCACTATATAAAAGGGTTCCAACAATGAGACATGAAGAGAAGTATTGTATTTTGGAGCAAGAGTTCACAGAGGATGCCCCTCTAAGAGGCAAGTGAACATGAGGAGGATCCCTTCCATAACAGGGATCCTCTCATGGTGCTCTACCTCAAGGGTTTCTATAATGGTTTCATATTGCTCTTGGATCTATTGTGTATTCAAGAATCAGTTGATCACATCTTCTGATCCTGCATTGTCCCAATTCTTGGATACGAAATGTTTTCTTTAGAAAAGGGATTAAGCTAAAATAATCCACCAATTATTATCCCCAAGGAAAATATTCTCGTTGAGTCAACAAACAAAAATTCAGATCAAAATAACAAAAAGAACAAAGGTCGAAATTCCAAATTACACAATTATATAACGACCAGGGCTGATAGGGTCACTCGAAAGGCTTCCATCGGTAATTCTCATTTTTTCCTCATTTACAGAAGAAGATCTATTCCTACTCCCCACGTCTTACTCCCCTCACTGCAATTGTATAAGAAAGTTCAGGAGGAAGAATATCCCCCTTTGGAGAATCAAATACACTTCACTTTACTACAATTAGAAGAAGTTAGGACACAAGCAAAACAAAAATTGGACCAACACCAAAAAATTGTTAAAAACTGGTTTGATACAAGTTCGTCCTCAGATAGAAAATTTAATGTAGGAGATTTGGTCCTCAAATGGATCAAAGCACATGAGTATAAATGAGAACACACTAAGTTTCAAAACATGTGGTTGGGACCTTTTGTCATTGCAGAAAAATTGGGTCCTAGCTCTTTTCGTTTACATAATTTAGAAGCACAACTAGACACTTTTCTAGTGAATGGCCAGACTCTCAAGAAATACTTCACCTGAGAAGAATCATACCTACCCGCTATAAATATACCTAGCTTTAATTGTTTTATTTTTATTTTATTTTTTGTTTTCTTTATGATTGATTATTTTCTTTTGCTTCTTTCTTTGTTTTCTTAAAAGTTTTTTCTGACTCACAATCCATTATTGAGGGGAATTTTGTAATCAGATTTATCACTAACAGTAGTTGAAACAGTCCAAGCATCCAAATGTTAAGTTTTTAACTCAGATCCGTGATCTATAAGAAAGTTATTCTATAAGTTTTTTCCAAATCATTTTTCTTGATTTTTTGTCGAGATATTAGGGAAGTACGATCATCTTTAAACTTTTTACACCATCCCAGCTCTAATGATATCAACTCAAAGATCTTCCCCATACTTGAGATGATTTCTTGATTGAAATCTAAATGTCCAAACCATGATGAAAATGATAAGTTCTTAAAGAACAAAAAGCAATATTAATGATCAATCATATGATTTACTGTCTGTTAAATCTTCAGTATCTCCCCGCTCACTCGTTATCATGAAACCTCAAAATTTTATCTTTATAAATGACTAATAAAAGTTTGAAACACTTTAATGTGTGGGAAATGTGTGTAAACCCACTTGGGTATTGAACAAGTCTGCTGGCAGCAGGTAAATGCACACATGGTACCAAGACAACTTCGTTGGGGTACTGAATAGGCATGCTGGCAGCGAAGCAATGTCGGGTTCAAGATCTGTCAAGTAAATTTTTAAATTGATCATATATCAAAAAAATTTCATATCATGGATGAACGAATTTTGGATGGGATTAAAGTATTTGAGTGGGTTAAATGACATCCCCATCAAGGCTATGAATGCTTGCTGACAACAGTGGACCTGTCAACGGAATTGAATTTACTTTTATGAATATCATCACCTTTTGATCAAAACTAACTTTCAGATTACAATCATCTCCAAGAGCATTCTTCGTGAGTTTGACTGTATTAATTTTCTGAGTTAATTTTAAAACTCTTAATCTGTTTAAAATTTAGTTGTAGTGATTGTCAAATCTTTCTTTTCCCTAATATAAAGTTTTGATAATGCATAGATAACTGCTTCGCCCAATGAGTCACCATTGTTAGTAGCCAAATATTCATATCGCTTCATCGATCTTCAAAACACAAGATTGGAATTTTTTTTTTATTAGTTTCCTCTTTGTGTCTGCGAAGAGTTAGATTATATTCTTTGAAGAATTGCTTGATTGATAATTTTTTGTTTTTGAGTTTTGTTTTTTTCAATAAACTTATCGTTTACCCATTTCAATTTCATCACTGTCAAGGATGAAATTGAAATAGTTTTGTATGGACACATTCTATAAACTCTAAAAGTCTCCCTCCTTATAAAACTAAACGAGCCTTTGAAACACCTATAATCTCAAAACTTTTAAGTTTGATGAACATATGGTTATGTGAAATTTTTTATATCATTAGGATATGAGCTAGTCGCGTTTGATTCTTGTTATGCCTTGATCATTTTTAATGATGTTATGATTGTTTCTTTACCCCTTCATGACTTTGATTCTAAAACTATGAAATAAACCTATGATATGAATGCTACCTTTGGACGTCATGTCACAGTCTAATCATTGTATTACCTGGCTAGTAGTCGTGCTATGAAACTATTACATCTCTGTCTTGTTTACTTGAACTTGCATTAATTTCGTCGTTTGATGGTGCTTCGTAATCATGTATTATGTTCTTAGCAGGGGAGGTGGTTTTTGAGTGCATTTTTCCTCTGGTTATGGGTTTAATCAATAGTAAGAGTGGGAGTCATGGTAGCATCCTCCCAAAACTATAGTTTTTGGGCCACCTTTGACAATGAAAAACATACCATTGGTTTCGGGTTGTTTCAAACACAGACTCCTCCATTCTGCACCTTCTGGTATATCATAATCAAGTCTATGGCTGATGTAGTTAGGGTAGAGATGAATGGCTCACATGCTCTTCTCTCTCATGATGATGTTGTGGATGACCTCTCCATATTCGGATGGGTTAAGTTTATACAGTCATTCGAGGGTTTTAATCTGGAAGTCTCCCAAACTTTCGCCAAGACCTTTGACGACACTAGAGATAAGATAGGTGATCTACAGTTGCAAGTTGATGAGGAATCAATAGCATAGGCCACGTGCCTACCACGGGAAGGAGACCGCCGGTTCAAAAACATAAAAATTGAAGGTATCTCTTGGCATCTATTCATTATTTCTAGAAAGCTGTGCTATGAAATTAAAGGTACACCCATCCATCTGTTCAAGATTCACTGGCATGGTTTGTTATTGATAATCAAATAGTTCGTCACCTGTGAGGGATGATATGGATTGGTATTTTTATTTCATGTGAGCCTGTTAATGGTATTCCTAGGTTTTAAGTTAAATATGCCATTTTATTTGCTTAAAATACTACAGAAGATGTCTAGATTCTATCAGAGACAAAACCTCAACTGAGAATCCAGTCTTTTCCACCGTGGTTTGATACAAATTTTGGTTAATTCCCATTTTTCGAAGGTAGGAGATAGCTAGCAAGGATTCCTTGTTAGGAATAGTTTTGTTTCGCTGCCACCATAACCGATCAATAGTTTACCTCTGTGTGTCGATGTGTCTACCGACCCTTGCCTATCATCTCACTCTCTATAAGGTCTTTGAGTGGAGTTACTAGTCGCAAAATACCCAACATTACATCCCAATGCCCCTATTTATTATCGTCAATCAGTCAAGGTCACCTCCAGGAAGCACGAATTCATCCAAAATAAGTCCTTAGAGGAAGTGTTGAATCACCTAAGGGGTAAGGTACTTGTCGTCCCTAATCCTGTACAAAATTTGGTTTATGAAAAAAAAATTAAAATCAAGAGACAGGGTAAGAAAAACACACAGAGGGTTCATGATATAGATTTCAGGAATAAAAGGAATGATCGACTTATTTTAAGAATGACCAATAATCAACACTAGAACTGTGATAAACCTATCCCCACAGTTGATATCTAGGACATGATCTCTGTTGACGACGCTAGTTCTGATGCCACTAAAATAGATTCACCCCAATATGATTTTGTGTCTAACTTGCCTCCGTTTCTAAAGGAGCAAGAGGGATTTTTTGGTATTCAGTATGATTTGGAAAGTGTTATGGAGCAGGATAAACCATTAAACTCAAATCATACTCATCCACTACCAAATCTAGAACATGTATATTGTGAGGGTTGTTTTAATTAGATCCAGAGATATTACCAGGACATCCCTTATCTACAGGCTCAACTAAATCAAGTTATGGCTTGTAATTTAGCTTTGGAAAAGGAAAATGCAGATTTGAGAGCTATCATCCAATTGGTTTCACCTAGAGCCAAAAAATGGTTCAGGAGGTCAGGGGATATTATTATAACAAATTCCACCAATTTCAACGCTTTTATCAATTCCGAATTATCTCATGTTTCTTTTTCAAAGGTTTAATGGGTAAACATTCTTCTTGGAATTTACGTTTGTTTTGTTTAGTGATAACTAATATTGCTTTATTTTGGTTTTATTTAGACTAGATACAGAATCTATAGAATCATAGATTCTGTAGCTTGTCTTTTAATTAATTAATTTGATTGATTTTCTAATTTAAATTTCATTTTTTTATCAGGTGTGAAGAAGATCAATGTGCAAAGGTTGAAGGAACGAGTAAATAGCTGGGAATGCTCCAAATTTTTAATTTCCATTTTGAGAAACAATTTCAAGAATATTTGGATGATGTAACTATTTTGGATAGATGTCACAACAGACCTATATTTTTGGTTATTTTTTAGTAAAGACTTCATTAAAATAGATCTGTCTCTATCTTGTATGATATGAGAACAGACCATGAATTTATTTTAAATAGTAGTTCTTTCCCAGGAACACAAGAAATTCTTTTGGGACCTGATGATGGACTTATCTTTTTGAGAAATATATGAAATGCAATTTACTTTTTGTATTTAGTCCTTCTGTAGACTGTACAATGTGATTATTGGCCTTTATATATTTTCTGGGCATGAAAAACTTATATGTTATGAATTAGCTTTAGTCTGTTCAACATTTATGTTTTCATGTTGTGTTTATCTCTCACGTGGGACATTATTTATTGGTTATTATAATCTTTGTGACTAATCATCTATCTATACATTTTGAGTTTACGTCGAATGCTAGATTTTGATAATACCATTTGCCGGAGATTGAAGTTAATTTCATCTTCATCTTTTGAATAATTTAAAGTTACATGAGGAAAATTCATTTGTCTTTTTGTTTATTATAGATTTCTTTCGAAATAAAAAAAATTCCTTGAGTTGTTTTAGGAAATATCATTCTTTGCTTCTTGACATATATTTATGCTTGGCAACAGGTTAAGTGGAGCCTACATTACACAGAAAAACAAATATAGCTTAGTACCTTTTCTTTACAACTAATCAACATCAAGTTAGTTACCTTTCTTTTTATTTGATTTATTTACTTTACGAATGAATAATGATTAAATCATTCAAACTTTAATGCTTTGTTCATTACAGTTATATCATTTCAAATCTTATTCTTTCATTTGTTGTTGTTTGCTACATATAGTAATAGAACAATTTCTTTAGTTTTGCATCTTATTTAAACTTTGATTCATTAGTTAAAGTTATCATTTTCACAAGGCTTTATTTAAACCTTGTATCTATACATACATATTGTATATAACACGACTACATGCTAAATATATATATATATATATGTTAACTAATAGGATTATATAGTTATATAGTTTTATCTCTCTTAGTTACTTTAGCATTTTCATTGGATAACCGAGCCATAAAACCCGTTAGGGTAGGTTATTCCAAACGTATTGGGTTAACTAGACAACCCTGGACCGGATATTCCCTTCTCATTGATGTTGTGTCACAAACGGCCGTCAACACTACCTTCATTGAAACTTCCAACTCCACATTTTTGGCCCAAATGCTACTCAAAGTATCCCGTGTGCTGGTATTCTAGTGTAATGTATGTTGAATTGGTGTTGAATGTCTTGTCTTGCCATGGGATGATCGACATTTATAGCTATTGTAAGAGTGTTGAGACCAACATTGTTTCCATGTTTTAGAGGGGCCACATGAGTAGCTTTAAATAGGGCTTGATTCGATGGACATTCACACTACACTTAAGATCCTTCAATTCAGCATGCAAAAAACATTTTCATCATTGACGAGTTATTTTATTAGAGCGAAGAAGGAGAAATACCAACTTGATCCTACTCAAGAGAAAAGGATTTCAATATGAGAAGAAAAAGAGAGGGGGAAAATGCTAACTATGCAAAGGAAGATAAATACACCAACGGTCTAGAGAAAACATAACACCCCAATGCTAGGATGGCTAGTCCAAGTCTATGAGACAAAAAATTTCATGAATAGAGGGGGGAAACGGGGTAATTTTTGAATGTTTGTGAGGTAATGATGAATCAAGGGGGTCCAGGCTTAAAGAGGAGAAGGAGGAACCTACCTTTTCATACTTGGCCACCCTTCTCCACTACATGTGAATGACAATGGGGAGGATGGAAAACAATAAATAAAACCACCTTCCTATAATGCATGTGAGGTTGGAGAAACAATAGGTGATGTTGTTCATGAGGGGGGAATGGGAGTAATATCCCCTCACCTTTATAAACCTCATGATGTGGGAGGGATGGGTGGATCCTACCCCTTTGTTAATTTCTTAACAATCATACATATACTTACCAATTCCCCCAAATTAGTGGTGTTGTGATGTTTAATTTATGGTCATGGATGATATTCCTGGATGTGGAATTCCTCCCTTATACTAGTGTGTAGGTGACCCTAATTTAATTTCCCCCCTTCATTTTCCATTTTGTTCACTATTATGTTATTCAGGTAGAGTACATGAACTAAGGATGCTTGCTTAATATTTTGGAGGAGAGTCTTAGTTATATTCAAATTTTTTGTCACTGTGGAAGGAGATACCTCCTTTGGATAAAAGGGTGTTTATGATCAAGAAAAAATCCAAAACCATCGTGATGATGTTGGATGTGATTTTGGAGAGAAACATAAGTCCTTGAAATTCTGTTAGGATTTCAACATCATTATCTATTTCCCCACTAAGTGCCCATGAAAATATCAATGCCTTTTGTTTTCTACAGTCCATGATGACAGCTCCTCCCCCCTGCTTCTTTTTCCCATGGGTTCCCTTTTGATACTCCATTGAAAAAGAAAATGCGAAAATTCATTTTTTCTATCCATTTATCCATGTCTTCATTGTCAATCCTTAGCTTCTAGTTTGCATCACTCAGTGGTCTATATACAGGAAGACATTGTATTTCTAGTGAGGTGTTAAAGGGGTTTCCTATCCAATCCCATTCTTGGGTGGATTGGATATGGAGGGGATCTTTTCCTTTCCCTTTCACTATGATTGTTTCTTCCAATAATTCACAAGCTAAGGTTTTTGTCTTTGTGGGAATGCCCCTTTCATCTCTGAAGATCTATCGATTTTTTTCAAGTCACACCTTTTACCTCATGACCTTGTTGAATATTATCCAAGTTATCACTAGTATATTCTTTCCCTTTAGGTCACCAGGGAACTCCTTTTTCATAGTAGTACATCACAAAAGACAATAACATTCCCACAATAGATAATCCATGAGATGTGTTTATGGGATTTTGAGGTTTTTCCCTAGAGAGGGTGTTGGGTGTATGGAATCCGTGGTATGAGCTAGATATACAGAAATAGAACACTTGTATGTTGGTATTATTAATTGGTACATATTGTTGGTTCAAGTGTTGAGACATAGCTATTATTTCTTGGTACATGGTTGAGGGGTTTTGGTTGTGGGTTTGATTGTAACATTTGAGGCTGCATATCAATAAGGGTTTGATGTCTAGTCCATGTGAGGATTATTACACTTGTTCATTATTGTACACACATGTATGGAACATGAATAAAGAGACATAGATTCACTTGGTTAGGGGATGTATAAGATTATGTATGCATAGGGAATAACTACATACAAGACACAATGACAGGTTGCAGGTTGATGTGACAGAAGTAGCAAAGTGGTTGAAGTTTCAAAAAAGGTGAAAACCCTAGATTTTTGAAGGTGTACGCAGGCTGTAGTATAGAAAGGTCATGTACATACATGAGATGAATTATAGAAATGACACATACATACACGAGATGCAACACAGATAGGTCGTGTACCTGTTGGTATTTGTTGGTACATGTTGAGTACATGCACATGTTGGTTATAGGTTGTTGGTGCAGGTTGATTACAGGTACAAGTTTGTTACAGGACAGTGGCACAGGTTGGTTACAAGTTATTGGCACATGTTGATATAGGTTTACAATGTGTATATCTCATAGTGATAGTGTGGCAGTGGTTTCATCATCTATTTTACACTTATATTTCAGGGCGGTAGGATAGGAAAGGACAAGTGGTTGTAGCCAGATAACATAGGGGGTTCTATCCTCCTTCTGGTTATAGCCATATAATTGGGGAGTTGGAGCTTCCCTAAGGTTGTAGCTTGAAATATAGGGGGTAAAAGAATCCTTCCAGTTGCAGCTGGAGAACAAAGGAAGTTGGTGCTTCCAATGAATGTAATTCTTAAAGACATATAAGAAAAAACATTCTGTGGTTTTCTCCCGCATTGGGTTTCCACGTAAAAATATTGGTGTATTGTGTATGTGTATGATTGCTCATTATTCATGTTTCATTTAGTATGCACTTATAGAATGATAATTGTATATTGATCATAAATATAAACAACACTTATATATTGTGGTTACAAATGATTAAATTTCTCTATTATTGATTCACCCCCCCTCTCAGTAATCCAACAATTGGTATCAGAGCAGGTTCCTTCAGAAATAAATTTAACCATTGAAAGGTGGATCATAGAGAGAAACAATATGTATACAAATGGAATACCACAGTTTGATGGACATAAATATGCATTATGGAGAAGAATAATGAAAAAATATGTACAAGCATAGGGATGTGAGGTTTGGCAATCATTTGTAGATGGATATAAACAACTAGAAATTCCACCAACAAATGAAAACGAAAGGAAAATCAGTCTAAATAATTCAAAAGCCACAAATTCACTTCTGAATGGTATTGGTGATTTAGTATATGGAAAATTTGTGCATTACATCTCCACAAAGGAGATTTGGGACAAAATTCAGAATATTTATGAAGGAGATGCAAAAGTCAAGGAAACAAAGCTTCAAACTTACAAAGGTCAATTTCAATAGATGAGGATGAAAGAAGATGATAATATTGCAACTTACTTCTTATGTGTTGATGAAATAGTGAATGCAATCAGAGGATTGGGAGAAGAAATTTATGAATCTATAATTGTTTAAAAGGTACTAAGATCTCTTCCAATGAGATTTGATCCTAAAGTCTCAACACTAGAAGAAAGAATAGATTTGGATTCAATAAGCTTGGATGAACTTCATGGAATTTTCACATCCTATGAAATGAGAACCGAATAGGAGAATCCAGTTACAAAAGAAGAAACATTCAAAGCATCCAAGAAGTCAAAAAAAAGGGAAAGAAAATGGAAAAATAAGATAGCAGCAACAATGACATCTCAAAAGACGATGAAGAAATATCCAACTTCGTTAGAAGACTGAAAAAGGGAATTGGTGACATATATAAAGGTAAGATTCTATTGATTTGTTTTAATTGTGATGGTATTGGTCATTTTGCTAAGAAATGTGCTCATAAGAAAAATAAAACAAATGAGGAAGATTATTCAAATAATAAAAAAATATACGAAGGCAAAAGAACCAAAAATAAAGTCTTCAAGAAATGTTTTTGAACCAAAGAAGACAACTCCTCATTAGACGAAGATGAAGTCAGTGAAAGTGAGTCATAATGTTAAGAACCAAATATCAATATAGCATAGAAAAACCTCAGAAAAA